>JANRGW010007020.1:0-46171 GCA_024733675.1 Psilopsiagon aymara | reverse complement strand
GGCCTATAGGGATGCTGGGGAGGGACTCTTCATTAGGGACTGTAGTGAGAGGACAAGGAGTAATGGGTTTAAACTTATACAGGGGAAGTTTAGATTGGATATGAGGAAGAAATTCTTTAGTGTAAGGGTGGTGAGGCACTGGAATGGGTTGGCCGGGGAAGTTGTGAATGCTCCATGGCTGACAGTGTTCAAGGCCAGGTTGGACATAGCCTTGAGTAATATGGTTTAGTGGGAGGTGTCCCTGCCCATGGCAGGGGGGGTGGAACTAGATGATCTTAAGGTGCTTTCCAACCCTAACTAGTCTATGATTCTATGTTAGCATGTGCTGCTGTGCTACTTGAAATCTGGTGCTGTGTAGCTTGAAGTCCCTGTTCTCTGTAACATGTTAGCCTTAGTTCTTACTCTCTAGACCATAACCAAATCACCTAGGGTATGTTACATATAGGATGAGTTCTTTGACAGCCTGGCAAGGTAGAAATCCTGCCAGCCAACCTGGCAATAAAACTTACTTTTAAAGTGTCCTGAAGTAAACTGCCTTCATTATGATGCCAAAAACCACACCCATGGATCTAGAAGACCCTTATCCAGGTGAAGACACTTCCCTTGTGCAAGCCTACTAAACAGAAAAGAATGACACAGCAGATATTTTGTGCAAATCACTAACCAGTCATTGTAACTGGGAGTGTACTACCTTGTAATTTTTGTGTATAAATGTAACAACAAAATTGCATGGGGTATGCTTGATTTGTGGAAATTCCACCTAGCACCCAGTGTTGCAATAAAGAAGTGCCTGCTTCTTAATGCTCTATTGGTATTAAGCAGTTTTATTCTCCTCCAACTTTCGGTGACAGCTGTAGTTCAGCATATCTTGCCATTGCATTGCATGTGGTAATCTGGGACATCTTGATGTTGAAGCCAGGCGGTAACTGACTGGCTTGCATTCATACTGCTTAGATACAGCAGGCTTAGCTCAATGCTAGCTCAAGAGTTCAAAACAGAACCAGGGACTGAGCTAACAGTTCAGGGGGGTGAATGACAACATCCACTTCTTGAGTTTGTTCCCTGCCTTGCTTAATTTAGTTGCACAGCTCTACAATCTAGAGTGCTATTCACTCTTTGGCCTCTGTGAAAATGTCAGGTGGGAGACCTAAGCTAAGTTTGTCCCACTGACACTTTGTGAATTCCGTGGTGTTGGTTAAAAAACAAAACCAAACAATGGCAACAAAAACCAGCTACCAAACCACGACAAAAAATACCCTCCTAATCTTCGTGTCATCTTACTGAGGCTGAGAGTAGGATCTCCTTTTCTGATACACATTTTCTAGGGCACACAGGTTAAACTCATCTGTGAACTAACCTGACTGCCTAGTTTGAAGGATAGGAAAGGAAGATGTAATATTTAAAGGTTCTGTAGAATATATCATGGCATCATATTTTGTTACAGCTATCTTATATTTTCTCCACATGGCTTATTTGTACTGTACAAACATATAAAATTGGCATAAACTGGACATAACAGCATAGCTTTTGAGCTAGACTCCAATTATTTCGCCATGGAATGAGGGAGTCTGGTGTGAATAGAAGTGGAAGATGGAAGCTTGAGTCTAACTTTGTGCTTTTGTTACCCAGGCTGGAAAAACCATTGAATTTTGTGTTGCTCGGTGGTGGGCAAGCCTTAGTGATGTTAGCATTAATTACACAATTTCTTTCCATGGTGTACTTTGTGCTACTCCTCAGCTAAACATGGTAAGTTTTCCAGAATTATTTGGAATATATAATGTTTGAGTTAATCTGAAGTCCTAGGATATCTTGGAATGAAAGAAGCTTTGCTTCATTCTTGTCTATAGCTAGAAAGACTGTGAAAGTATCTTTATAAATGAGATTTTCATGTTTTTTTTCTCAAAAACAGGTTAATAGGAGTTTGGACCCACAGAATGGAAGGGCAGTGTTGTGATTTCTGTGGCTCTATGATACTGAAGGATTGAAAAAGTTGCTGAAAACATTAGCATTATAATGTTTACAGTGCTTTTGTCTTTCTCCTGTATTTTTTGCCGTCCTGTGCAACCTGACGTGGCTTGACTTTGCTGTAAAGAGGGCCCTCTTTAACAGCTGAAATGGCAATGCCTATGTGAAGCAGCACCATGCTAATTTATACTGGCTTCTCCCTTGTTTTTTTTTTGTTGTTGGTTTTTTTTTTTCCCAGCTATGGGATGGAACAAATTATAGCTGTCCCACAGGTGAATTTGGATGTATTCAGGCTCTAAGAGGTGAATAAATTGGGGAAAAAGAAAAAGTGGGTGCCTTGTATTAAGGTACTAGGTCTTGAACTTGTAGCGCAGCAAAACAGAATTTGTGGTGGTGCTGTGCAGTGCAGCTTCCCCCACCCCAGCAGGATTACATCAAATGAGTAATGAACAGTTGAAATGAGGGAATACAGTAGTTTTGCCCTTTCTTCTTGATCGCCTATAACTTTCATCAAATTTTAGTAGTGTTGATGTACTGGTCAGTTTGTCATAGAATAATGGTAGGAAAAAAGTTCTCAATTTATTTGGCCCCTCACTAAACTATTTTGTAATAATAATCCTATGCAGAAGCACCGTAAAATATCTGTTTAAGATTCTAGATGAATAATACGTATTAAATATTCAAAGAAAATCATCACAAATGTAAAAATAAAATCTAGCCCTGCCCAGAGTGTGACAGTTCTGTACAAATATAATCCAAGTATAAATGAGTAACATGGAAAAAAAAATGTAAAGAAGACTTTCGCTCCAGTTGCTAAAGTTTTGCAAATCCCACTATATCTACTGTTGTAAAATACAGGTAAGCTTGTGACACTTTAAACTTGTGCACTATTATATCCTATAGTATAGTTAAATACAGCTTGCATTGCATTTTTGATGGCACACATCTTATAAGTTCACAGAAGCATAATTGTTATATGCTCTTTCTTTAGCATGCTTCAGAAGGTATCGTACGATTTGATGTTCAGTCTCTGTTGAAGTATGAAGATATTGCCCCATGCATAAATCTGAAAAGCTGGGTTCAAACACTCAGGTAGAATTTCTGGGGAACTGTGTTGGGAAAGTGGGGAAACTATTTTTTATGTACTTGAAACAGTAACAAGTTAGCAGTGAAATTTAGGATAACAAGTGTTCTTCTCAAATTTTTAGTAAGTTTGGAAGCATCTATTAATAAAGTTCTTCAGCATTCTCTTTTTTGGTTCCTTTAACTTCAGTAAAATTTGAGAATTATGGTGACTTTTTTCCATGCAAATTATTTTCCTTTAGCTAATTAAAAGTGGGGGAGGGGACAGAAATGTTCCATTACTTCTGAAGGAGCCACTTAGATGTAAACGGCACTTTGATATGTAAAGAAATAAATTGTAGGGTTATTTGGTGCTACTATTTGTTGTTTTGTGGGGCTTTTTAAGCAGCTGCTTCAGATCCTGGGCACCTTTGCCCCGGGAAGGCTGTCTTCTTTCTCTTGCTTGATTGGAAGTGGTTTTGTAGGATCTGGTGGAGGATTTCTTGGGGAAAGTTGTATCTGTCTTGTCAGTTTGGCGCTTCTGATTTGGAGGAAAAGCTTTGAAAAATTCCTGTCTAGTACAGCAATTACTAAAGTTGGTCACTTCAGGAGGAAGAAGAAATGCCATGCAGTTTAAGAAGAACTTTTAAGACTTGGGCCAGACAGATTACTTAGTAGTCAGTAATGCAAACTTTTCCATAATTTGATTCTGTCTGTGGAGACCTCGGGCTCTGTCTGAGGCTTTTGCATACTTGTAAGTGGAAGTGAAGTAGCTAGGACTTAGCCACTTAGTGTTAGGTTCAGAAATAGACAATTTGATATGCCTTAAGTGAGGAAATAAATCTGTCCCCTAATATACCTTCGCCTCGTTCTTGGTTTGTAAAAATGGAAGTGCTCTTGCCTCCATGTAATATTTGAGGCACTCATCTGACAGTAAGTGAACTACAGTTAAATAATGATAAATATTTAAGTGCTTAAATTAAGTCATGAATAGTGTCTCTTGAATGAACTAATGAGTCTTAACACGGCGGGGGGGGAAATACTGAATGTCTCCTCATTCAGTCTCTTGAGTTTAGAATGCTTGATGACAGGATGAATATTAGGGAGACGTGTCATGTGTGGTCATGTCGGTTCTTAAGTCTTCTGTCAGCAGTCTTATCTGGTGGCTGCTAGACTAGGACACCTGGGTTAGATTGACTCTGTGGTGTTACCCAGCAGAGATATTTTAGTGGGTGGCTAGTCTGTGCTCTTGGCAATAAAATAGCTGACTGACTCTTATAGAAGATGCCATTAAAGGTTGTCTGAATGAAATGCTAAGTTAAATGATGACAGGGCACACTCATTCCACGCCTCTGTTTCTGAAGCCCTGATTTTCCTATATCATTATTACTTAGGCTATATTCTTTGATGCTTAAGATCTAAAGTGTTTGTGCTGCTCTGAACAATACTTTGTGCTAATTTTGTCTGAGTTAACCTATACTGTGTAGGTTGTGTATTTTCACATTGTGCTGTGTTACTACTCTGATTCCTATAAGGCCTTTTACAGACTTGCAGATTCCCTTCTGACATAACCTTCTGTAACAGAAAATTATCAACTATTTATTCAGTCTTCTAATTACTATGCCATTATTTGTCCATTCTATGAATAGAGAAGTCTGAAGTCTGGGGATTTTTGTTGGCCTTTTTTTTTTTTTTTTTTTTTTAAATGGTTTTACTTATTTTTCAGATCAGATTTGCTTTCTTAGTTCTATTGGCTTCTTTCTTTGGCAGTGTCCGTAATTTTACTAAACCTTGGTTTTGTGTGGACAGTCATTTTAACTGATGAATTTACACTGTCTGGACAGTTACAATATTTTAAGAGATGTATGGGCTGAATTCAGTTGTACTTCAGAGTATGCTTCTGCTTAAGTGAGACAAATTTTTGTAGAGGATAAATGTTTAAGAGTACCGTCTGGTTTTTTATCTGCAGACCAGTGAGTGCAAAAATAAAACCTTTGGGCTCCAGAGATATTTTACCAAATAATCGACAACTGTATGAGATGGTTTTGACCTATAACTTCCATCAGGTAAGGGTTTTTAATGGTTTAAGCCCAGCTTGTAACTTAGAACCACGCAGCCACTCTCTCACTCCCCCATGCCCCTTCCTCCCCTGGCTCCTGGAGGGATGGGGAGGAGAATCGAAAGAATGTAACTCCCATGGGTTGAGGTAAGAGCAGTGCAGCAACTGAGGTATAACACAAACCACTGCTGCTGCCACCAATAATAACAATAACAAGGGAAATAACAAGGGAAGAGAATACAACCACTCACCACCTGCTGACCAGTACCTAGCCCTACCCCAGCAGTGATCTAACTCTTCTGGGGAACTGCCCCCAGTTTATATAGTGGGCGTAACGTGCTGTGGTATGGAATACCTCTTTGGTCAGTTTGGGTCAAGTGTCCTGTTTCTACTTCCTCCAGCTTCTCCTCCTCCCTGGCAGAACATGAAATTCAGAAAGTCCTTGGTCAGAGTAGCAACTAAAACCATCAGTGTTATCAGCACTGTTCTGAGGCTGAAAGTCAAAAGCACAGCACTGCACCAGCTACTAAGAAGGAGAAAAAATGACTGCTACTGCTGAGCCCAGGACAGGGTTATGGATGGTTGTGTTTTTTAAAAAAGTCATTAATAAATATAGCATATTTTCTAAAGCCAGTTGTTAACTTTAGCCAGCTTTCTGTCAGAAACAAGGTATAGATTTGTACTGTAGACTCTCTACAGTGGCAATTCTGATTTGGTTCTTTTTAGGAGCTACGGTTGCTTAAGTGGACTTCAGTTCTGGTATTCTTTTAAATATGTGTGTAAGGATTGTACTTATTTTATTCAGTTGTGAATTGAATGTTTTGATCTTTCTTTTAATAGCCTAAGAGTGGAGAAGTAACTCCAAGCTGTCCGCTTCTTTGTGAGTTGTTGTATGAATCTGAATTTGATAGCCAACTGTGGATTATTTTTGACCAGAACAAAAGACAGATGGGTTCAGGAGATGCCTATCCACACCAGGTACAGAACAATGTATTTATTTTACTTCTGTTTTCTGCATGTTGTCAAAATCTTCATTCCTTTTCGCTTTCCAGGCCTGCTGTTAGCTCCTAGCATTTCTTGATGCATAGATAAAGTGTTCTTATGTCTTCACAAGAAGACAGGTTCAGTGGTAATGTGTTTGTGTAGAAAAAATGTAATGACAGTTTTCTTTCCATGAAATAGAACATTATGATAATTTTTTCCTCTTCCAAGGAAAGAGCAAGAGTGATGGTGTGCTTGATTTTACAAGAAACTGTTAATTTTTGGTATCTTGTGGTTTTTGACTGCTGCTTCTCAAGGAGTGAATTCAAGTTCTTGTTTTCTTTATCATCTTTATATAAAAATCAACACATCTTAAACTTTTCTATTTAAGGTGGAAAGGATCCATTATATTTTCTGTAGTCTGACTTGTCTGCTGATAAATCAGAGGCTTCTACATCCATGAAGGCTGTCTTCTGTGCTGTTGAAGTCTTCAAACAGCCTTTTAAAATCTGTAGCTTGGTTTACTTCCTGGTGCTGCCTTTCAAAGGGAGCTTTTTGCATAAGACTTGTAGATACTGTACCATCAGTGGCAGTCTTCTGCTAGAACAGACTATGTTTCTGGATCATTCAGGGAGGGGAATAAAAAGAAGTCAGAAAAAGAGAGAAACATTTCCTATAGCTTTTTATTTGGAGCTATTTTTTAGCAATCCAAAATCACTGTTGAACTTCATCAATGTAATGTTTATTTTGGTAGATTAATCATTCTAGAAGCGTACAGGTGATCAGCTTTAAAGCATGTCTTTTGAATCTTGTAAATCAGTTTCAGAAATTGCATTATTTAAACTTCTGTTCCTTAACCTGAATTTTTTAAGCTGTTACAAAATCTAAAAATCCCCAAAGTAATCTGTTACTTACACCTCGTGGACCACCACACTGTGTGTCTCTGATGTTGTGCATCATGGAAAACTCTAAAGCAATTAAAAATTAACTATCCAGGAAGAAATGCCAGCTGAATCTCTAACCAAGGAGAGTGAGATTCTGGGAGCAGGGTAGTTCCAAATAATTGTCCCTTTCTGCTCTAGGCTGCCTTTTGTATTACAGCAGCAGCAGAAAGGTAGGTTAGCATGGTGCTGCTCCAAACTTCCACATGGTGCCCCTTTGGGCTGAGAGAAGCTGAAGGATGTTTTCAGAACTAAGAATTTGAGAGTCTGGGTTTAGAGGGAGCAGTGCTTATGGGTTTTGCTTTTGGTGCTGGTGTTTGTTTGTTTTATGTAAATGGAGATGATGTTTTCTGCATAACTGAATATATAAAAAGCTCAGGGCAAAGAGTCTGTCAGCTCTTCAGACTGCAGCCTTAAATCTCACAGCATTAACTGGGTCCCTCAGTGTAAAAGCTAGTACACAGTGTTTGAGATAGAAAATATTCTGTGGTCTAAACCACAGAGCACCAAAATTTATGTAGTAAACTTGAAAGTGTATCAAGGCAAATCTGCTAGAAGTATTGAACTGAAATAGCAAGAATCCCAATTATTATTTAAGCAGTTAATAGTATTACAGTAGAACAAATTATGTCAGCCTGTTTTGTGGTCTGAAAACTTTTGGGGTTTTTCAGTAAATCTGAGATGTGTTTTGGCTGCTATCAAGTCTTGAAGACACTGTTTTCAGGAGACACCCAAAGCTCAGCAGTCTAGCATATTTTAATTGACTACAGCTATATGGATCAAGAAGAACATATGACAGTCTTATTTCTGGATTTCTTTGTGAATGGTGAGGTATTTAATCTTGACATTTATGAGAACTTCTTTCTTTCAGTATTCTGTGAAACTGGAAAAAGGAGATTACACTATTCGGTTACAAATTCGTCACGAGCAGAACAGTGAGCTGGATCGCATCAAAGACCTTCCATTTATTGTTTCTCACAGGTTATCTAGTACCTTGAGCTTAGATATTTATGAAAACCATAG
Source organism: Psilopsiagon aymara (assembly GCA_024733675.1). NCBI lineage: Eukaryota > Metazoa > Chordata > Aves > Psittaciformes > Psittacidae > Psilopsiagon > Psilopsiagon aymara. The sequence goes on along the minus strand of JANRGW010007020.1, from coordinate 38,140 downwards.
CCTTGCTCTCTTAGGAAAGAAGAAATCCAACAGTTTGACATTGCCACCAAAACACAGTCAGCCATTCTTTGTTACATCTCTGCCTGATGACAAGTAAGTTACTGAAGTCCTGTTTTTTTCATCTACATCTAACCAGCTGCCTCTGCACCTAACTAAAATGATACTTTGATTGTGTCTACCTGTTTAGGCTTGGCATTTCCTCTTGTGTTTCTCTTTCACTGTTCGAGTTCTTTATTGTACTCCTCATGGAACATTAATGAACCTGGTTTTAACACTGAACTTTTTCTTTGAATAGAATACCTAAAGGAGCAGGACCAGGATGTTATCTTGCAGGAGCTCTTACACTGTCTAAAACAGAACTTGGAAAGAAAGCTGTGAGTATTTGAAATGGATGACAGCTTCTTTTTCTGAAATCTTGGAAGCGAGTAGATTGCATGCCAGGAAGTGCTTATGTCATGATTTTAGTGTATTAGAGCACTAGGTTTATTAATGTAACACATTTTGGAAGCAGTTGTTTCATCATAAGATCAGAGTAAATTCTAAGTCTATTTCTATTTTTGTCTTATAATTTCAAATTTAATTGCATTTTCTAGATTTTGAATTCTAATTCTTTCCCTCTGAATCCTTTCATTTCTAGAAACAACTGCTTATTGGGTTTTTTTGGTGTGGAGCCTTTAAAAGTGATCTTGTGTAATTGCCTAGTTTAGTATAATATTGTAATGACAAAACGTGCCTATGCAATTTTGTGCATGTTGGTTCTCCAGTAAACAGCTTTGCTCTTCCTTGCATGCGTGCAATTTTCAGCAAACAAATGCGCTTTCTGAACACTTACATGTTACTGTTAAAAAGTAGTAGGAATTTTGCCAACCTAAATGCATAAACAGATACCTGCTGCACACAGATGTTGTCAACCACTAATATGGCTGTGTTCCATGAGAATGATGCAAGATCTCTGTATATGATGCTTGAAAAAAGTTTTAGAGTCGTTCTACTCATTAATGCAGCGCCCTATAGAAACTGCTTTCTAACTTGTATGAATCTGTAGCACAACAGTGATTATAATAACCAGATCCCTTTTGTGTGTATCTGGTGCTAAAGTATTTAGAAGATTCCTTTAGCTATTTTACAATAGATTGCAATGCTGAGAATAAATTTGAATCAGTCCTGGTGATTGTTAGTATTTAGAGATAGTCCATATATCGCTAGATGTGGCTGAAGAACATGTATAAAACTAGAGTATGTTTTCATAGAAAATAAGTTTCTGTGAGTAGATGGGCACATATCTCTAGATCTCTAGTAGAAAAGTTTAATTCAGTTGATTTGGTTGTATGTAGTACTTCTAGGGCAGGTTGCATGTAACTAGATTAGATAATGTCTGTCAGGACAGTTTATGTATCAATGAGGAAAAGCCCAGTAACTAAGATTTCTAAAATACTTAGCTTTATATTTCTTTGTGATTCGTGCAAGGTTGCAAGTAAAATTCTGTGAAATTCTTGGTAAATTCATTACAGTAGTGTAGTCTATTTTCCATAACTTGAATTCTACACCTCTTTGAACTATTGGTTGCAATTCTCATCTGTCTTATTTTAAAACCAGACTAAGTGGTTATATACCATGATTTCTGGGATGGGAGAAGTAGGAGATAGGTAGATATTTCATGTGAAGAAAATACTGAAGAGCTTATACAGAGAGAAACTCTAGCAGAAGTATGTCATAGTCCAAGGTTTTACAGTTAGTTCATATTTCACTGGAAAAAAGGATGGTACCAAATAGCATCTGATCCTTTTTGCTGCCTTCAGTGAACCCCAGTCTGTACTAGGAGACAGAAAAGGAGGGCTAGGCAGCCAAGTTGTCTCTTAAGTCAGTAAGTGGATGCAGTGTGAGGGGAAAATATATCTACTTTCTGTATATTTATATGAAATAGAACAATGCCACTAAACAGTCAATATCTGCACTTTTGAGGCTGAATTTCTGTAATTCTTAATTTAAGCTAAGTGGTTAACAACACTTGCTTGTCTTACAGGAATAACAAACTGTATAAACAATGATGCGTTGGTTTATTAGTTTAAAAACATGAAGGAGCATGCTTACGAGCATGTTTGACCATAGATGTGACTCTCTAATAAAAGTTTAAAAATCTGTAGGTTGAAACTATAACCGTATTTCTGCAGAGAAGGTGTCTCCATCCTGTGTGGTGTGTGCATGTTTTCTTACAGTATGTTATTCTGACTCCCAGGGGCAGTCTGCAGCAAAGCGACAAGGAAAATTTAAAAAGGTACTGAATGTTAGTTTTTGAAAAAGATATACTTAAGTCTTTTTGCATATGACTTCAGAATCTGTCTACCAGTATTGGTTTTTTAATTTGTCTCCCTCATATACTTCCTTAGTCCTGAGTTGTTTACTTCAGCGCCCTAAGTACATCTTCTGGTAGAATGACAAAACACTATTGTAACACAAAGCTGAGGGGCACGTGAGCATCTGGATTCTTCTGCGATAAGTGCTGTAAAAATGCATGTGATGATTAGTGGTCTATAAGTTTTGTTTTTATGAAACACTTGGGAATATTCAGTGTGTAGTGTCAGTATTTTCTGTGGCAAATGTCTTTGCCTATTCTGTTCTGTCTGCCGATTGAGAACTGAAGACAAACCTAACACTTTGTAGAACTGAAAGCTGTATACCAACACTGCTGAATTGAGAGATGGCTTCGTTACAGTCATAGAAACGTGCTGTAGCAGTGAGGTTTTTCTTGGGAGGGGTGGACGTGATTGAAGAGTCTCTCAATTACGATTCTACTCAAACTGAATATAACTCATTATAGGCTAGAGTTTATACAATGATGTAGCAGGTAGTAGAATTTACAGAAAGAATTTTGTAAGCGTGTATTCAGATACTTTGGATAAGGAGTGAATGACTTTTGACATAGTAGTATTTAATATTGTGCTTTCTTTTACCTTTAGGTAGTATAATATATTTTGTAAAGACTGAGTCTTTATAAAAACCCCAAATAACTATTAGTAGGCTACCGTTATAAGGCTACTGGGTATTTTTTTTTTGTTCTTAAGTTGTAAGGCTATTTGCAGCTTAATGTTTTTAAGGTACCATATTCTGGAGTGATGCACGAATTAGTTGGCCTTGTTAGAAGGCGTGACAATTGTGAATAACAGTGTATCACTGTAATTGGTATTTTGTTAACAGTGAGCTGGTAACTGTGCCTGCCAGCTTTGTCTGATCTTGGTGTAGTAAGAAGTGTGAATGTGATTAGGCTTTACAAGAAGGATTTTAATATGCATTGCTTCAATTTTCATATTGCATCTGAAAAGCGTGCAGATCACTTTCAGCAAGGTGATTTAAAATCCCATGATATTCATCAGCTTCCTGATGAATAGGGTGTAAAATCTTCACTAAGTGAATCTCTCACAAGGGAGTTAGACTCTAATCATGATTTGTGTAAGAAAACCTATTAAACAGATCCAAGAGGTAGCATGTTCTTTTTGTTTTTCTTATGTTTTTAGAATAGAGATTTGTGTTCAAATCTGAGCAGTATGCCCACCCAATTCAAAATAAAATCTGTTCTTGGTACTTCTGCTTATTACTTGTGAGGCATCAGCGTACTAGCAGCAAATAAATAAAACAATGTATTTCAGAGCACTGATCTGCAAAAGTTCCATTAATGAATATGTTTTTCGGAGAATGCAACTCTGTGAGCCTTCTAATTTACAAGTTTTGAATATTTACCCTGACCTGTCATGAGGTTGCATGTCGTTGTTAGGATGTTTTCCAGCATAGAGAGTACTTGTTGGCTTGCCCCTTTGTGCATGACGCTACCAGAAATCCATGGTGGGTATTTCTGGTTGTTTGCAAGCACTGTTATTTTCACAGAAGAGCTGAGGCTGGAAGGGACCTGTGGAGCTCATGTGGTCTGACCCACTTGCTCAAGCAGGGCCTCCTAGAGCTAGTTTCCCAGAACCATGTCCAGACACCTTTTGAACTTCTCCAAGAGGGGAGACTACATGACCTCTGGACAGCCTGTGCTCAGTGTTCAGTCACCCCTACTGTGAAAAAGTATTTCTTGATGGCCATGGGAATCTCTTGTTTCCATTAGTGATCATTGCCTCTCGTCCTGTCAGTAGGCACTGCTGAAAAGAAGTCTGCATTTCTCTTTACAGCTTCCCTATAGATATTTATACAGATACAGGAAATCACTCCCCTGGTGCCCCCTGCCCTTCCACCCCCCAAATGCTTTCTCTAGCCTGAACATTCCCAGCCTTCTCATCCTTTCCTTATAAGAGAGATGCTTCAGTCCATCAGCTTTGTGGATCTTCACTGGACTCTCTCCAGTACATCCATGTATCTCTTGTACTGGGGAGCCCAGAACTGTACACAGTACTCCCGGTATGGCCTCCCCAGTGTAGAGGAGGAGGATTGCCTCCCTTTCCTTGCTGGTAGTATGTCTAATGCAGCCCAGGTTACCATTAGCCATTTTTGCATCAAGGGCACATTGCTGGCTTACATACAACCTGATGTCCACCGGGACATGCAGGCCCTTTCCTGCCAAGCTGCTTTCCAGCTGGGTGGCCCCCAGCATGAGCTTATTCATCTCCAGGTGAAAGACTTCGCAATTCTCCTTGTTGAATTTGTTGAGGTTCCTGCCAGACCATTTCTCCAGCCTCTCGAGGTAACAATGGGCTAAGGGGTAAAAAATTTCTTCATCTCCCTACTCTGACATCCTTTTCTCCAGTTTCAAGCAAGAAATGCATTGTGCAGATATTGATGAATACTAACGTCATTTGTTTTCGACTGAATAAAGAGTATTGCTGTAAAAATAAGCAATCTTGCACAAATGGTATTCATCTTAAAATTGACAGAAATTCCATATGGGCATTCAACTGTTTCTGTGAAGATGTGCATGGTGTTTACTAAATGGAAGATGAGACCTGGGATGTGCTCCTTTAAGGAGCCTTTTCCTGTTGTTACTTTTCCTGTGAATGTTTAAAGGTACAAGTAACGTAGTTCGTGTATCTTTTCCATATAAAGTGCCAGACATTGAATCATCAGACAGAAATCTAAATGTTCAAACAAAATCAAGTTACCTGTTAACTAAGCTCTTTTGAGAGGTGATTGTTTCGAGGGCACTGTGCTTGTTTATGTGTACAGTTTTAGTTCTGTTAAAAGTAGACTTGCTGAGGCTTACCAAGCTGTGCACAGAATACACTGACCAAAGTGCGTATCCTGTGTGCTTCCAAAGGTTTTGGTATTGGTTTTGGGGGTTTGGTGGGGTTTTTTTGGTTTTGTTGTTTGGGGTTTTTTTTTGTTTTGTTTTGTCTTGTCTCGAAATAAAGGGAATCTTTCTTGTTAACTTGTAAGTTTCCTTAAAGTAATATTTTCAACAGATAATATGCTCACTCATGGTCTTTCTTTGGCTATAGCCCTGTATCTTTTTGTAGGCATATACAAAATTAAGTCCTGTACACCAGCAGTTCTGTTGCCGTGGAACAATTATAGTGAAATTTGAATATGAAAACAGAGTAAAGCTGTGAATTGTGAAGAATTGCCTTTCTTCTCCTTTATCTCTGATGATGAATGTTTCTGTAATGGCAATGGCAATCATTCTGGGATCTTCTGGTATCTAGGGGGTTCCAAGTTCTATAAATGATGCTAGTGTTTACAGGCAGAATAGAGAAAAGAAAGAAGATGTCAGTCCATCTTACTGTCTTGTGGTAGTTTAGTTAAATGTGATAAACACCTAAGCCTTTTTTATCCCATGAAATAAGTTTGATATCTGTAGAGAAGAATGCAATCTTTTCCTATAAACTCTTTTTCAAAAGGAGGGTGCCTCGATGTGATGTGCATTGTTTTTCTTTCAACAATCATAGCTTGTAATGCATGCACAATCTCATGAGACCAAAACCACCTAGCTTAGAGAATGAGGAGATGACATTTTACTGCTGATGGTTTAGTTACATAGAATTAGTCTCTTAAATGAAAGTGTTCATCCACGTAACTAGGTTTTTATTAATCTGATTACTCTTGGCTTGAAACTTAAACCAGAGTAGTAGCCTTGTCATACAGAGAAAGCTTGAGAATGCGGAGGCTGTTCAGGTGCATAACTCCAAACATCTTGCCAAGTAAGATCAAAGAGGTCTTTCAAGAATGAAATCCTGAAATACTAGAAGAATATTTCTAGGAAAGCAGCTTTCTTTCTTAGGAAAGTATTAATAAAGGGGACATCTTTTAAAAAAAAACACTGCATACTACTGATTCAAATTTTTGTGCTGAACTAACTTTTTAAGCACCTTAAAATGCTTGGCTTGCTTTAATGAACTGCATTGTTGCTTTCTAGCATTCTAATTACCTTAGCCAGCTCCATACCTAACTTCTGTATCCTCTACTACATGTGCTTGCTTCCAGAACCCTTTTTGTCATGCTCTGGCCTAAGTCTTCCTGAAATCTTAAGTGTACTGCCTGGTCATCCACTTCATACTTTAGAATCGTATGTACAGGGTGGTTCTTGTGAAAGCTACATTTTGGTGTAGATTAGTGATCTAAACTGGGTTTAAGAAAAGATATGTAAAAGTGAATTTTGTGGGTCATCTGCAATTGCATATTAAGTAGCTGGAAAAATTGTTTAAGGGAATATTGATGTCACTTTCTGTTACCAGTATTCAGTAACCTGTAGTGAGCTGTTGGTCTACTGAACTCTAAAGTACAAATAAAGTTTTTCTGCACCAATGTTCTTGAATAGTTTCAGAAGTGTAGTAATGAAGTCCATTATTGCAAGGTTTATATAGCAGTTTCTAACAGTCATTTTTTACTCACTATTTAAGTGACCTGAAATAACTCCATCTTGTGCACAAGACTTCATAACATCAACCTGGTTTATGGGAAATATTCTCACAAATATGTTTTTGAATAATTGGCATAAATAATTAAATTGCCATGGCAATTGAGCATGCAGCACAGAATTGTGCACGGTGTTGCAGCGGAGTAACAGTATGTAGAGGATTTAAACTGATTTGCTCTGTGAAATATCCTGTTTGTAAAATAATGGGACTTGTGTCCTCCCTTCTCTTCTAAAATTTCAACATTAAAACCAAACACAACAAAATAGCCTCCCCCAGCAATTGTAATGTTTTAGAAGCAATGACTGAAATCTAATGCTGGCTTATTTGCCAATTTATATGTAAACCATTTTGGGAAATGGACTGAATAGCATGGTCTAAGATCAGTTAGGATTTTCCTTTTAAATAGCAGCAGCTGATTTTCTCATGGTAATCCTTGACTAGTGTGGCATGAACTCAAACTACTTCTATGCTAGCATACAGGGTTTAAAAAAAGTCTTGCTTGTTATGACTTTGAACTTGAGCACAGACCCAGGTAATACTGTGAAGTCTGTAGCAGCAAACTGGAAAACAGTTGACTGTGGATGCTTCAGCTAGTTCAGTAAGCATATGTTAAAAATACTGTCTCAGTAAATACCTGAGCGTGGCATCACTCATGCTTTTTTTTATCCTACTGAGGTATTATTTTTTAGGATTCATTTATCTTTATTAATTTTCTTGTTGCCAGATTTGTAGGATAGAATCTCTAACTGATATTTTTCCCTTTGCCTTTTAACCAAGTTACTTGCTATTTTTATAAACAAACAAGCCCCCCACCCTTCTGATCCTCTTAACTAGTATCACATAAAGTCATGCAAACACAACAATGTCAAATGTGCTTAATTTTCGGCTCTTGTCTCTACACCCAGTGTGCTATTTTAATATTTACATCCATGCATTGCTTAAAATAAAAACTTAAAGCAGTTCCTGAATTCTTAATGATTAATACCTTTTCAGAATTGTCACTCAGTGTATGTATTGCTCAGAGTAGTTGCTTGCTATGATTTAACTTTTATATACCATCAGGGGAAAAAAATTACTGTATCCCTCTCAGTATATCTCTCTTCCTACCTACAGGATGTCCTTACTGTTCACTATCATCTGATACCATCACCATCAAAAAGTAAAAATGGCAGCAAAGACAAAGAAAGAGAACAGGAAAAAGAAAAAGATGTAAAAGAAGAATTTGCTGAAGCTTTAAGAGATCTAAAAATACAGTGGATGACCAAGTATGTCTGCTGTCATGACTACACAAGCTTGAAGCAGCTGTATGAAAAAATAGCCAGAATCTGTGCTTTCATGCTATGTCCTCCTCTCTTCTAGGCTGGATACCTCTGACATGTATAATGAGTTGAAAGAAGCATTTCCTAATCATCTTCCATTGTATGTTGCAAGACTTCATCAGCTGGATTCTGAAAAGGTCATTTAGTACATTTTAAACTTGTCTCAATATTTCTGTGTAGCCTAAGCAAATGAATCTTTTTTCATATGTTTCATCTTGAAGTGACCACCAAAGCTATAGTCAATACTATAAAGCAGAAATTCCTAATTAGATTGACAGCTGCCTCCCTAACTGTGGGATTTACTTAATCCCACAGCAAAATGAAACAGAGTATGCCTACGTGTAATGTGTTTGCTTATCATTTACTCCTTGTTAAATTAGACACATTGTAGGTTTTCTTACTGGTTTCAGCTGTAACAATATTATTCTAAATGGTGATTACAGAGACAGTCTCACATCCCATTCTACTCCTCTGCTGGTTTGGTAATTTCCCCTAGCAGAATTGTTCAGTCACCTGAGGACAGTAACCCCTTGAATTGATACAACTAGATCCACCATCTGTCACTGTCTTCAAAAGTTAGAACTGGGATTTTATAGTGCTAAACACCTTTCTGATTCTTCTTCTAGGAACGAATGAAAAGACTCGATGAAATTGTTGAAGCTGCAAATACTGTGATTTCTCATATTGATCAGACAGCATTAGCAATATATTTTGCCATGAAGACTGATCCCAGGCCTGATGCAACTACTATAAAAAAGTACCTACCCAGTAAATAATTTTCTTGCATCCTATTTCTGTAATTTATGTACTTCGTCTCTGCTTATAAGAAATTGAATGACTATAACTTTGTTTAATATCTTATGCTATTTTTAGGGGTTCAGGTAATTTCAAATTTGACTGCAAAATTATTTTGTGCTCCTCTATCTCTAGAATGCAGGAACACTGAAACCTGCACATTTTTCTTTAGAGATAGTAAATAAACAAAGGTGCTTTCAGGATTTAAATGTGTCAGGAAAATGCAGTTTTATATAAAGATTAAGCTTGATACAAGTTTAAGCTACCTTGTATCAAGATTAATCTCAGATCAGAGGGACCACTAAAAGGTCAATCTAGAGGTATGTGTTTTGAATGCTACCTGCATTTTCATAATACCTTGCAACCTTTTGGATCTGTATTTGAAGACAAAATTGACAGCAGTCTAAGAAGTGACAGGTTTTATTTGTAAGAAGCATGACAGCTGTACTTCAGAGTGTTTTTGAGGCCTGTTGTTCAGGTTTAGATTGTTCGTGTTAATTACCAGCATATGTACTTAGGAAGACAGTATTTTGGTGGTCACCTTAGTCTGGAGAATAACCAGGGGATTTCAAATGTGTGACGTGCTGCTGGTTTAGTCACAAATAGAGGAGCAGGTCTGAAGATTAGACCCATAAAATGGGAGATTCATATTTGTTGATTATTTTAGATAAAATACCAGGTTTCAGTTCTAAAACTAGGCTGTCTGTTCTATCTATGCTGAATATTTGTGTGTAATTCTAGAATTGCTGATATAGAAGGAAAGCTAAGACATAGTAAACTTCATTCTAATACCATTTCTTGGTAAGTTGACCCATTAGGTCATGTGGTTGAATCTAACATCTGAAACTGAACACCAGATTCAGTGGTGCTTTAGATGGGTGCAATTCCTCTGAAGTCAACAGGCTTGTATCTGTTTATGTTAGTGGTGGATTTGTCTCTCTGTGTTTATAATGCCAGGAACTATAAAGCTGTATTTCTAGATGCTGGCTTATTCAGTTTTAGAATCCTGAGTTGCCCTTGCCTCATCAAAGGCATTTCAGACTTAGAAGAATGATTGAGCTTGTTTAGTGCATAGTGTCTCTAATTTTTGTACAATGAGTTTATGTAAGTAGATGTACTTTATTTTTTTTGTGCTGATTTTTGTTTTATGTGTACTAACTGCTGCAAACATTTTACCTTAAGCTCAATACAGTGCTGGTTCTGTTCTTAATGAGGTATCTGCAAAAAGACCTAATATTTTACGTACGATTTTCTTCTAGTGAAATGGAAAAGCAGAAGACTACTTTAGTGGATGCACTTTGTCGAAAAGGAAGTGCACTGGCTGACCAGCTTCTTCATCTGCAGGCCCAAGAAGGGGCTGCTTCCAGTGATGCAGAAGGCAAAGATGAGGATCATGAGAGCTGCTCAGAAGCTTTGACAGAGACTTTCTGGGAAACAACAAAATGGACTGATCTTTTTGACAGCAAGGTAAGAGAGCTAAGCAGAGTTTTTGGATTTTGCATGTTGGGTTTTTTGATGGTTTCTTCTGGAATTATGCACCACCTTTGTGTGCACAGCCTCATACATTCCTCCCTTGTACTTTTTCATGCTGTCCCATATATTATGCTTCCTTAATGACCTTTTTCCACAGAGGTTTTGCCAAGCCTATCAAATCCATAGTAAGCCCATCTCCATGCATGTGAATGTAGAAATTAAGGGAAGAGTGTAGAAAAGTAGCAGACTTAGATGAAAATGCTGCTTGCTTTATTGAATTGCTTCTTTCTGTACCTTTCAGGGAATGTTTTTGATTAACCCCTGCGCTGTTCTAGCTGTACACACACAGAAATGTGCTGCATCCCTACTCTGTTCAGTCCTGCATTCTGTAGCCTCTTCTACACTATGGACAAGAGAAGTTTTATGTTTTGCTGTCAGTAATGTTTGTAGAGGTAAAGGAGAAACCCTTGGAAATAATTACACATATATTTATTAGTCCAGATTTCCCTGTCATTTCGGGGTTCCTAATCCTGAGATTAAAGTTTTTGTCTGCTTCATTCCTGACAGCTATTCCAGAAGAATAAACCAATCCATTGTATGTGATTAGTTATGTAGCTTTTAATTTACCGAGTTTATTACTTTTTATGTTTAACTGTTGAGTATTGAGTTGCTGTACTTATCTCTTACATATGGCTCTGTTTTAGTTGAAGGTGAAGTGGCCGATATGTTTGTTTATAAATCAGTTAAATTGCCAAAGCACTTCATATAGTTACAAGCAATAAAATTTGAAATTAAAAAAACCTGCTTCATTTCCTTGGCAGTAAATAATCTTCCCAGTGAGAACTTGTGCTGGAGGTTTGAACAAAAAAGTTGATGGCGGTTACCCTCACTTCTTTTAATGTGTATTTTCTTGTACAGCTACATCTTCTCAGCATGTCTCTTCTAATCTTTACCCGATTATAATATCCTGTGGGAGCAGATTTTGTGCTTTAATCATGTTGTCAGGCACATGATTTTCTTGCTGTTTGTAAATACAGTACTGTGTTCCGGTATAGTGACCTCTGGTTTGATTTTTTTTTTTAAAGCTGACAGGGATAATTTCAGTGGAAAAACAGCCAACGTAGGCATCTTGTTGGAGTTTTTCACTTTGTTACAGGTTGTTTTTCTTCTAAAACTGATCTTGGTTCCTGGCACTCATGAGCTGTGGGCTCTGGGCCTGGAATGAGTGACTGATTTGAATTGCACAGGTCAGGGATTGAACCTGTCTCTTTGGGTGCCTTAACCATGGATTTGTCTAATTGTGTATTCAGTTTTTTCTCTAAAAATTGATGTCTCCTTATAATAGAATTGGTACTGAAAGGCCTGCAAAACTTTTTAGATCCTTGATAGCATTTCACATGGAAATTACTTCCGTCCTGTTTATGCAGTATGTTTGTCTGCTTTTTCCTTTTGGTTTTACTAGTCAAATGGAAATATAAAATGGTTGACTGTCATGATCCCTACGCAGTCACTTCCTCTCTCCCCTGCAGCAGGAAGGAGAACTGGAAACATAAAACTGTCTTTATCTCAGCCCATAAGTTGTCTCAATTTAATAGGTAAAGTAAAACCCGCATGCACAAGCAAAGCAAAAGCAGGGAGTTCATTCACTACTTCCTGTTGGCAGGCAGAAGTTCAGCTATCTCCAGGACAGCAGGGCTCCACCGCACGTAATGGTTCCTTGGGAAGTAGCTCTACCTTAACTCTGAACATCCCTTCTTCCTCCTTCCACGTTTCTTTTATTGCTGAGCATGATGTCTTATGGGAGATCCCTTTGGTGCTGGCTGCATCCCCTCCCAGCAGCTTTCGCAGCCTTAGCCTGCTCACTAGTGGATTGAGGAACAGAAAAGGCCTTTACTCTGTGCAAGCACTGCTAAGCAACAGCTAAAATAATCCTTTGTGATCCACACTGTTTTCATCGCAAATCCAAAACATAGCCCCTTAACGGCTATGATGAAGAAAATTACCTCTCTCCCAATGAAAACCAGCACAAATGTCTTGCTGATTTTAACGTGAGCTTCATCTGCTTCCAGATTGCCAGCGCCAGACCTCCGTCAGCCACAGATCTGTTCTCCTTGCCTATTTAATTATGTGAGGCCATCAGATCAAAAGGGAATGCTGATAAGCTCTCTGCTGTTGTTAGCAGTGCAGGCCAGATGTGACCACACAAGAACAAGGCTCTGCTATCTCACCTTTCCCATGGTATTGTTCAGTAATTCTAATCCCAGCAGTACCTAACTGAAAAATAAAAAAGTTTGAAGGGAAAGAGCTACATACTACTACTTAAAGCTTTCATGTGATTAATGGAACTGAGACTTTAATTGTTCATTTTTATACTTTGAGGTTTACTTTGTCTGGAAACTCTGAAAGGGATGAGGAGTGAGAGTCAGGTGGCTTGGGCCATGATGGGTTTGAGAATTTTGCTTTGAAAGGAGATGGTAAAGCACTGTAATGATTTTTTGTTGATAACAGATTTGTGGGGAAAGGAAATGTTTTCTTTTTCCTTTATTGCTTCCAAGAAGTTTCACGCTTGCTGCTGGTCGTATTTTTTCATTTCCTTTGCTAACAGATGTCATGTCCATCTAGTAGTTTTCTTAGGAGCTGGCTGTAATAATGATAAAAATGTTTTCTGCCTTAGAGATGGGCCAGTGGGATGTTTTAAATATCTGTAGTGGCCTTTGGTCAGCTTCCTTTGCAGCTTCTTCTGCTGTGTCTTTTTGGAAGAAACAGTTGTATAAACTTTCACCTTGGCATTACATGCAATATGCTGTTGTACTTCTGGAGTATTTTGCTGGTTTAAAACCAAATTGGATAGCTTAGTGCAAATAATTTTATTTGACAGACTGTTAGAGGAAAATTTGGAATTCCCCTATTTAAGGGAAACCAGACTACTCACGTAGCTCGCTTCCTTTGAGATAGGAAGTTTAATGAACAATTTAATGTTTAAGGCTTCAAAACAGATTCTGTCTAAGAAACAAGTATTTCTGCTTGGGTGAGGGCAAGTTTCTCCATGCAGCTGACTTGTTTGTGCTTGGCAAAATTCACCTTGGTAGGAAATAAGAAATTATGGCTTTAACAGCCTTTCTGTGATGCTACTGTGGACTGACTGACTTAGGCTGGACTGATAAAATGAAGTGTGACATGGGTTCATTACCTAACCTTGCGTGACTCGCTTGCTTTTTTGGGAAATAGATTTGGAAGGAAGAATGGTAGAGTGGAGTGGTGATGCAGGATCTGGGATAGACCTCGTGTGAATGCCCTTCAAATGAGTCCTTCCTTCAAATGAGTCCTCAAGAGGCAGCCAACTTATTCTAAAGCGCTATGTTAGAAGCAAAATTGTGGAGCTCTTCCTGTGTGTGAACATGATTTTGTGGCATTGACATTTCTGTGGTTGAGAAAGGATGGAAATAAGGCACTTGAATACTGCACTGATCGTTCAAGTATAGATGGCTTTGGATAGAAACATTGTTTTAAGTGTTTCTACCTCTAAGCTTCCTGTAACTCTCAGATCATCCATAATTAAAAGGTGAAGTAAATTTTTGAAAACAGAGACCGTGTTTTCTTCTATGTAGTTTTTAAAAATGAATTGGGAACATTATCACTTCTGTGCGTTTCTGCCCACCACCTTGTAAACCAAGTACTATCACTTGTTTCACCTCCCTTCTGCAGACATAGTACCTGTGTTGCCCCAAGACATTTGTTAGTTCTGTTGAATTGCCAGTTTTCCACTGAAATATCATGCTTGTCCCCATACTGCAGCAAGCATGTAAGAAAGCTGGTGCCTACTTTTGATAGTGAGCGCATTTGTTCCCGTTTTCAGCTATTCTAGTTAGAACACTTGTCTCTGAAGATTTATTGTGAGTGAAACATGAAAGAAATTACTTATGTCCCCTGCATACACTAAAGTGGTTCAAATAAACTTCAGTTAAGACAGCTTTATGCAGCAAGTATTTGTCTGAATATGCTAACACATTTGTGATAGTGCTTTATGAGTTTTAGTAATGGAATATAAGATGTGCAATTTTTCTTATACCTGCATTAAACATAGCTTTGAAATCTGTAGGCCCAAATCCCCTGGCTTAAACAGAACTGCTACAGGAGAGTAGTAGGATATTTCCTGTTTGTTACTGGGAATATCTCATCTGTAGAATTTAATGCTCTTCAACCTTTAACTGGAAAGCAAACAGTCACATCTAAAACTTAAGTTTAAAAAACAAATGAAAGGCCTGAACATTTCTATCTTGTCTATTAAACATCTTTAGCTGGATTGTTTTTCATGTTGCTGGTTGCACTGTCAGATGCAGCTGTCTTTTCCAGCTGATCTTATTCAGTCACTGCCAAAATTTTGCTGCTGAATACTTGATTCCCTTAACTCCCCTGTCTCTTGAAAACAGGGGTCAACTTTTTTATAGGAATATTGCTTTTATTTGTAGTAGTTTAGTCAGTAGAGCAGAGAGAAGCCAACGACCATAGCTAAGAAACCTTAGTTTACTACCATGGATGTATTAAACCTGAAAGAAATAATTTTCTATTATGAGTATTTTAATTATTTATAAATGTAGATATATTTTGATCAACTGTTGAAATAATAAAGTAACTGATTATACAAATCTTGTTTTCCTCTCAATAGGTATAACAGTATTGGGATACTAGAAAAATTTAATTAGGTAGTTTAGTGTTGATGGATTCAAAAAGTGTTTTCAGGCTTCTGAATACTTTAGCCCTGCAAATGGCAAATGTCTGAGGAGAGTTGGTTTCAGCATTTTACTGTCCTAACTATGCATCTTTCTGTAGCCATTGGCCAGTTAAGCAGCTATGTAGGACATGGACATCCAGCCTCTTCCATGGTCTGGCTCTCCACACACTTAGCATTGCAGGCCATTGCCTTGGGGAATAAAATATTCCATCAGTGATTCCCACTGCCTCGCCAGTATCCTCGAAGTACGCTTTGCTTTTTCTTACAACGCTTTGTTTATAGCTCTTTGGCCAATTTCTGGGGCATATCACTTGTCCTGTAAAAGCTAGTCTTAATTATATTTATTGAAATTATGAAATAACACCAAATACTCCAAATACTTAGAATTGGTTCTTGTTTCATCTAGCAACTGCTTTTTGATACTGCAGACTGTTTTACTTGCTGTTATTATACATTCAAATAGCAGCTGTTTTCTTGGTTACATCTTAATAGCACTCCAGTCTATATTCCGTTTACATGTACCAAGGAATTATAATCTTCACTTTTGTGATCTTTTAAATCTTGCAGTATTTTAATTTAAAGCTTAATTTGACCAATATGTGTAAAAGATACAAAGTATTATTTCTTACCTCACATACTTTGTTTGTAAACCTATTCTGATATTAAGCATCTCATGCATTATTCTTAACTTCTGAAGTGCTAATGAACCTTAAGTATTTTTACTTAACTTGTATGCAGTGGATTGGGTTGGTTTTTTTCCAGGCACTAAAACAGAAATTATTGTCTTTTATCAAGAGCTCTTGAAGCATTGTTTTCAACCTTTTGGTCCAGCAGAGATCTTTTCTTTCATTTAGAAATACCCAAACTTTTATTTGGCCAAAGCGAGGGTGTTTCGTAAAATGCTTTGTTTTCTTGCCACAAAAACTCTAGGAAGCCCTGTTACGAAAGAAATGCTGTCAAGTGGCTTTCCTCCTGCCTTTATCACTGATGTTCAATAACCATTCAAAACTTACAGGGTCAGGTAAGAGCTTTCTTAATAGAGCAGTGACATTATTTCTGGATAGCCTCCAATATGTTATATTTGCTGAGACCTCAAATGCATTTTTAATTTTACTTTGTTTTGGTTTTGTTTTGTGGTTCTATCATCTTTTATGGAAGGGAGTTATTGTTTTCTTTATATGCTTAGTTTAACATATATGCTTATATGCTTATGGATCCACTGATCAGTTATTCAAAAGTGTTTGCTAATGTGTTTTGCTTTAAGAAAATATCCAAAATAATTGGATGGAGAATGCAGCATGCAAAGTATTTTTCCAATGGCAATATTTGGAAAATCTCTATGTGAATGGTGCTGTATGCTCATTGTTGCATATGTGTGTGTTTTAAGCTGTAACACCTTAAGTGTGAATACCTCAACACAACAAAAAAAGTACTTGAAGACATAAGAAGAATGAGCAACTCAAAATGCTCAGCATATACTTTAGAGCTTCAGAATTACATCTTTATTTGCTTGATAATTAGTAAATTATTTCTGGTTTGGTTTTGGTTTTTTGTTTTGGTTTTGTTAGCTCCGTTTGATCCTGCAAAGCCTTGCACGTGTGATTAACATTCAGTGGCAGTGTTCAGGCGGATAAAATTAGGCAGGTTCTTTAATCCTTGTGGGATTCAAATCTCAGATTCCTTAATGGTTTAGATTCTTATGATTGTTAATTTTTTCTTTGCTTTAATGCAAAATATTTATTTCTGAACATCTTTGAAGTGTTTGTTAGCTTTTCTTAAAGGGATATTTTAATTGGGCATTGGGAAAATGTAACTTTTGTTTGAGGAGTCAGAGGAAAGGAAAATGATACAAAGAGTAAGGGGAAATGAATAGCAAACTAATATGAGATTTCATAAACTTTGCCAGCAACAGAAACACCACCATGTTAACCAACTTCGCTACTATGTCGCTCTTCAGTAAAAAAATAAAACCCTGTTTATTTACTATGAGTGTTTGTCCTGGTTTCGGACAGTGGAACGTGATAGTGTTCCAAAGGGAATATATGAAACCATGTCTTGATTGCACTAATTCTTAGTGATGTAACTGGTGAAGTGGTACGAACTATCTAGCAGCACCCTGAACGCTGTCAGTGCTTGGGTGTTAAGAACCTGATTTATTTTACATTAAGTATTAAATAGACACATTTATTTGCATGTGTTAATTGTAGTATTGATGAATATTGTAATCTGTCTCTAGAATTAATGTTATCAAAAAGGAAGCTTTTTATAACCTCTTCTTAATAAATTACCAATAATGAGGAGCTGACTCCAAACTTGAGGCTTGTCTTCATGCTTACTTGTCTTCATTGCTTGTTTATAATTAGTCCATTTCCCTGTGTGTGTGTGTATCATTCACTATGTGTGTTCATACTTGTCTCTACAGTAAGTTTGTGACTCACTAGGAATTAAACTTCTCAGCTGGGTCTGTTTCTGTGGATCAAAGATATACCTGCCTGGTTCTTGATATTTTCTTTTTTGCTTTAATATCATACAATTGCATCTAGAGAATGGAAATCCAAAGAAGGTAGAAGTGTGATGAATAAGGAATTGGAATAGTGACATCTGTGTTACAATAAGATGTTCTGAAGTCAAATATGTTCACAAAGTCAGAAATAGTCTCTAAAAAGTTCATGTTTATAATTGCTACTGGGAATTGCCTGTTTTACTGCCAAAAAAAATGCAAACTATCTTGTGTAAATGTTGTATTTTGTTTAAATCACTTCTGCTACCAGAACAGAATCTGCTATTACTTGTTAAGCCTGCTAAGAGTGAGATATTGAAGTATCTAATTTATTTTTGTTTTCACATTGTAGGTTTTGACTTTTGCCTATAAGCATGCATTGGTAAATAAAATGTATGGGAGAGGTCTCAAGTTTGCCACAAAACTTGCAGAAGAGAAGCCAACGAAGGACAACTTGAAAAACTGCATCCAGGTAAAGTATATTTGATAAAGGAATGCCCTACTTTCATGCTGTGTAAGCTTTTTAAAGTAAGATACAAGGCTTTCTGAAATTTTGGTACGTTGTAGAACTCACTAAATACAGCTTTAAGTTTCAACTTTATCCAGGTTTTTGTGGCTTGGCCTCCATTTTTAATAGTGATTTCTTCTGTCTCTTTCTGGAATAGCTACTTTGTGAGTCTTTTTTAGCAGGTTTACATTCTCAAACCTGCTTTGAGGCATAAAGACACTAGAGACACGTTAGCCAAAGATTTTCTGCATATTTAAAATCCTATTATGTTGCTGTTTAACCACTGTTATTTTTACTACTATTAATCACAATTATTGTTAGTAGAACATAGGTGGGGAAATAATCTAGGGACAAAATTTTTGTGTGTTGAGTTGAAAGACAGTAGGTCATATAAAATGGTTTTTCCATTTCAGGAGCAAGTAAGTAAGAGATAACCCGTTCTACAGTCTGTTAGCTTTCTGACAATAGACATATTTAGTAAGATGTTGATTTCAATGCAGGATTTGATTTTAAAAAGAGTAAGACCCTAGAGCTTCTCATTGGTTTTAATGTTTGCTTTTTATTTTCTTCAGCTAATGAGGTTGCTTGGATGGACTCACTGTGCAACTTTCACTGAGAATTGGCTTCCTGTCATGTATCCGCCTGATTATTGTGTATTCTAGAAAACCAACAGTTGTAAACTTAAAGTGATTTTATATGGGTCAGGATATTAAAAGACAAGTTTGACTTTTTATTGGAACGCATGTTTTCATTACTGAATGCTGATTATTAAATTGTGTGTATTTATCAGTAGAGGCACCTGGGTACAGCTTAATACCGGTTAACCTTACTCCTGTCATCAGGAAGTTTCCTTATTGTGCATCCCATTGCTGGCAATGGACATGCCAGAACTGCCAACACTTAAGGATCTGGAATTAGGCTGCAAAGGCTTACTGCATGCATTGTTAGGTTCTTAACTGTTACTTTTAACTTCAAACCTGCAAAAGCTCCATATTTTTTACAGTAAACTGAATTTTAACATGTTTGATCTTAATTTCGATTGTATGAAGGCCTTAAAGCTACTTCAGGAGTAGCTGATACCTTATTTATTAGACTAAAGTAATGGGGCATCATTACCTGAATTGTTTGCGAGAGTTTACATTTAATTTTATTATTGTTTTTTAAAGAAAAATTCAACCTCCCAAACTGTTACAATGTGTAACTCAGAATTGCTGATGCATAGGTGCTCTTGTAAATCTTCATTTTGGAGTGATTTCAGGCAAACTCAAAAATCCACATGAAGCAGGGCATCAGGACAGGCTGATACATGTATAAACGTGCCACACAGTTAAATCTTGATCAGGTATTGTAAAGCTTATACGTATATGTTTAATAATGTTTAAAATGTAAACCACAGCAGAATAAATGTGCAAAGCTGAAGATCAAAAAACACCATGTGCACTCTGATACTTTAAAAGATTATTTTATAATTAATAAAAACAAATTATAAAGCTTTAAATTGCATTGGTTTCTGAAAGGGTACATAAATGAAACTTGCTGAAAGAAAACACTTTACAAACAACTGAAGTTCAGTGCATCCCAGAAAATCAGTGCTTTCTGTTAAAGACTTTACTAACGGTTGCTAACATTGTTCCTTCAGTGGAGTGAAATTGGTCTGTTTGAACAAGTCACATGTATCAACCAGAGACAGCTGCTTTATCATTTGTCTTGCCAGCTTTTTCATAACTTAAACTGCAACACTTGGATAAAGCTGCAGCTTTACAAACATAAATGCACAGAAGGTGCACCCTCATGCCGCAAAGCATTCCAAACTATGAGGTGCTGACAGTAAATCAAACTTACGAATACTTTTCTCTTTAATTCTCTCTTACTGTAACTTTAAGCAGCTTGACGTCTGATTCTGGAAATTCAGCTAGAATCATTGTGTTAAATGTATTGCCGAGTTTTTCTAAAAATTCGTAGTCTACAGTGAATCTGAATTTATTTGCCCATAGTAATACTGTTCCTGGCTTACAAAAATACACCATTGTTGCTAACAGGGGTTCCAAAGCTGCATGATGATATACAACATCACTTGCCAGTATGAAATCATAATGGTAAGTGGATAGAGGAAAGTCTTCATTGAGTCCTTCTCCCCATACCAGTTTTCTCACTTCAGGTTTGTGCATATTCATGTTTTGTGTATTTTTTGAAATATTATACGAGAGATTTTCAAGAACTTCAGGTAAATCAGTAGCTGTAACGTAAGCTCCTGAAGAAAACATGAATTTGTTTCAGTTCACAGGTACATAGTTGAACATAAACATAAACATATATAAAACTTAACTGCATAAGTTCCCCAGCTTCCCCCTCACCAATAACTAGGGTAGTTTCTTTCTTAACAAAACAGTATTTTACAGTACTTCTCATTTTTAATAAAGCAATGACAAACCAAGTTTACTAAAACATTTCCTTTAGTGCCTTTAAGAGACAGTGGCAGATCTAGATCATCATTTCACAAGAAATGCAAAAGAAAATACGCATTTACTAACCTAAGATACAGGCCACAATGGAAACCAGGCCTGTTCCAGCACCAATTTCCAAAACTTTTTTGTCTTTGAGGTTGAATTGTTCTTGATTTGATTCCAGATACTGAGATAAAGCCAGTGCCTAAAACAGTTAACACATATCCATACGAGGGTAACAGGTAAGTTGCATAGGAATTCAGTAGATGTTTTTATACAGGGTTTGTTGTTTTGATTTTTTTTTATATATAATGAAAAAACACTAAAGGCTGTAAAGTAAAAATGTAATATGGAAAGAATTATGATGTGTCCTGGGGTTTTTTTATATATAAAAAAAATATAAACAATTTTTAAGTTTAGGTTTATGGAATATGGATTTGTTACACACATTTATATACTGTGAGTCCTCTCACAGCCTAAGGTAGGCAGTGTTTAGATGAGAACCATGCAGTTGGAACAGCAAACAAGGTTCAGCAATATCTAAAAAGCAATGTTCTGGTTTATTATCATAAATGTTACGGTTTATTATCACTATGAGAAAGTAGATTCAGCAGAGATTTTTTTGAGAACAACTTTTTTTGAGAACAGATTTTGGGGTTTTTTGCAAAGGAAATATAAAAAATTTGTTATTTACCAACTCAGCCCTTGTCTATTGGTAATGGTATAAGCTTTAAAAAAAAAAAAAAAAAAAAAAAAAGGCCAAACACCAAAACCCAGCACTGTGTGTGAGTATTGCTAATCTTATCAATAAAATATTAATTGATATTAATTGGCTTTTTATAAACAACAAAGGAATGCCAAGGAAACTACCTTCACCCCTTTGCTTCTCTTCTTTAGAGTTGTGTTACTGTTTTAACTCCTTGTGCTTTTCATAATGCAACACTGGCTACCTGTTCTGGGGAAGCTGACAGCTAATGAGTCAGCAGTTCACTTCGGGCCACCTCTTGATTTTCTTGGAAAGTTTTACCATTTGCATTCTGACACCTGATTAATGCGGGAACTGATGATCTGGCACTTCAGAATATGATACTGTTTCACTCACCCAGACGCTTTCTTTTTTCTTGCTTTGAAATTGTCTGCCATTTTCTGTGAGCTTTTTCAATAAATGCAGATCTGAAAAATTTTGAAATCCTAATTTTCATGTCTTTATCAGTTGACCCTCGTTTCCCCCAAAGGCAATTTTCTCAGTACACATAAAATTCTGGTTTTAAGAGCAGGAGAAGCAAAGACGGAAGAACTGTTTGCACGTACGGTTTTCCATGCTGCTATGAAACTCTTCCAGCCTGCTCTTTAGAAGATGCATATTTAATTTTTTAACCTCCTTTATTTGATATGTTTTCTTTTTCAGCTTCTTTTTTTGTACTGCCGATTGTTTACTTCCCAGTAGTGAATTGGAAACATGGAGAAAGCTGAACACTTCTTCCCAAATTCCCTTTCTTAATTTTTTTTTTCAGTTTCTGCATCTAATTCACAAATAGGTGGGTGCCACAGTATTTTTGGCATAAGCTGGCAAATTAGCATAAGGCAGAGCTTTCTGCTGAATTTCCTCACAACTTTGTTCTGCATAGGGAAACCTCTGCTGTCAAAAGTGTCCTCTAAGAAAGCTTCCTTATTGTTTGTGTGCCACTGTCATGGTTTACTCCTCTTCCATTGTGTCAGCTTTCTGGGTTCTGTGTCATGTACTTACCCCCGGCCATACCACAGCTCCAAAGTGTTCTATGGACTCCTGAATGACGATCTGGTGGCCAACATACATGTAGTGCTCTTTATCGAAGTAGTGCGAAACCCTAGGAGCCCAGCTCTGTAGTATCTTAAGAGTTACTGGTGAATCTGTGAAAGAAAAGATGAAATCTGTATTATTACATGCGGGCATTGATATGAAGTTTGTTAAAAATAAAAATAGTATGTAGGCACATGGGCTAGAAAAGCTCTCAGGCCATTGTCCTTGTGACTGGTTCTTGTCCATAAGTGGATGGTATGTCTGGCCAAGGAGAAATGGTCATTTCCTGCCATTCTGAGTGTTTGTATGGGCAATTTATACATAGAAATGAGGCTTTTAGAAAAGATACACAAATTCAAATATATAAATCTGCTAATAACCACCAAAAGACTTTCAGGACTAAATTAGCCTGTATTTGGGGGTGTGCCATAGTTCATACTATGCCAGAGTATGCCATGCAGGGGTTTGTACTTGTGGTTTTCATCTGGAATATTGAAATCTCTTTTGTAAGAAGGAATTAAGATTTACTTCTTACATTGGAAAAAAAAAAAAAAAAATAGCTCCTTTTTGTGGTTATTTGTTCTTCCATAAAGGAAGGACTGTAAAATACTCCAGGGGTACATTGACACATACAGTGTTGCTCAGCAAGTCAGTGCTACAAGTAATGCTACCCTATCTTACTGCACCACGGAGGCTTGTAGGTGAGATTTTTCAGGAGAGCCCTGTTGAGCTGCTCTGTCTGATCTCACTGAAAACAAGGACACGGTTCTGAATGACTGTGCTGTTGGTGGAATCCTCTTAGGATATGCACAGATGATTAACTTCAAAGAAACATTTTGCTCTGGCTAGCACAGGTTTTACTTGATGCCTGCCTGGAATCCTTGGTAGGTGTTTGAGCAGTTTAGCCTGTTGAGATGTGTAATACCACAACTTCAACAGTGACAGCCCAATTAATGTGTATTATAATCATATCTGTGTAAGTGAGAAGTAATTCTCAGATGTCTAAATAAAATCCAGAGACCTTTTTAAGCATCCATCATAATTATGGAGATAGTCCTTTTTGTGATTTGGTCTGATAATAAATCCAAGAAAATGAGAGAAAATGGTGGAAAAATTAGAAATCGTGGAAAAAGAGAAGATGATGGAAAAATAAGAGATCAAAAGGAAGATTGACATGGTGACACCTACTATTTGAAAAGAGAATAAGTATGAAATGCTAGCATGCCATAGCAGTTGCAGTATTTATATTGGATTAAACCTGAGTCAGATTCCGCCATTGATGATGCATGGTTGGAGCTGCAAGTGCAGTTTTCAGAGCCATACTGCTCTTCGCAAGTGTCTTCTTCCTCAGTTGGGCAGTCCATTACTCTTTGAATTTTATTGGGGAATGGTAGCTGCTGTGCAGATATCATGGCAAAAAAAGCTGAAATGGAAGGGAGAACATAATGTTGTGAGGGTATGCAGGCACTCTCTTTTTGTGAGGTATGATTAGAAGCAGACAGTGCTTCGGGTGTGCTTTGGTTTGGGGCTTTTTCAATGATGGGAGGAAGGGACAGGAAGCCACAATGAGAGGTGACATCCCCACTCCACTGGAATTTGCTGCAAGCACTTTCTGTAGTGTAGTGGTACTGTCAGAAGTTTTATCATGTTTATCATGTTTATTTTACCATTTATGCAAAATCTTAGCATTATGTCACTGAATTGATGGCACTCATCAGACTGAAACATGAGCTACATGTGTGGTACTTCTATCAGTTGAAGTAGTAGCTGAGAAAGATGAGCAGACTTTTAACACCCATGACCTTATGTATGTGATTTACCATTTCTCAAAGAACTCAGGACTTGACATACCTGTGATAAAACTGGCTCTTTTGCTGCAGCCAGTGCTCTTAATTTTGTCTCCTTGTGTAGAATTGCTTTCTCTGCCTGTTTCCTACAGGACAGCTACCCTGAAATGTACTGAACTGCAGAACATGCGGATTGTAGTCAGGAAATAATTGCTGTGAGAAGTTTGAATCTGTAAGCCTTTTTTGGAGAACTTTGTTAGAAATGACTGCATCTCCAGTGTTTAGGGCAGCACCCAACCTAAGAAGGAACTGCTTGACACAGCTAACAAGCAGTAAAAGCAGGAGTAGGGCTTGGTCTGAATTTGCCTGAGGAGAAATATTCAGTGATACTTCTAGCATAACTGGAGTTTTCTTCAGTGATGGCACCTGTGAGTCTGTGTAGATACATACACAGGTACATATATGTATTAGGAAAAAAAAGGTTCATAACTTGCTCTGGCCAGAGGCTGTACTCATTTACTCTTGCCACATATCATGGTGGCGAGGGTGTGCTGGTTTTGTCTATGACTTGCCTTACTCTGCTTATTCTTGAGAACGTGTATTTGTTTGCTCTCTCCAGCCACATGCATTGCAGCCAAAACTTTGTATGATTTGGGTTGCATCATGTTGCAGGAGGCTGTTCTGGATATCCTGTCCAGAAGGGAGAGAAGTTTAATAGCGTCCAGAAGGTTCAGCAGTGCCTGCAGGTAGTTTTTTAAGGAGCAAGAGTGACTGCTGACTTGTGTGGGTGGTTTATTTGCACGCATGATATTGACACCGTTGCAGTTTTACTAATACCTGATACATTCCTTATGGGTGAATAAGGACAGGATTTATTTGCAAGGACAGGATTTGTGTTCTGACTCCTGACTCTGCATTTGTCCAGTTGTGGCGAGTGGCTTTGTAGTGTTTCAGAAAAGAGGGTGCTCCAAAGTAAAGGGATTTTGGCAGATGTATTTTTTTAAATACTTCTTTTTCCTCAGAAGGCCTCTAGCTTGCTAGTAACAAGTTCTGGCTATGTACCTTTTTTGTATAACTCGAGGTATCATGATGGTAGATAAGAGACTAAAGTTAATGCTGCAGCTACCTGACATCTGAGCAAATACATCTCTGTTCCTGTCTTGCACATGAAAGTGCGCCTCCTTACTACTGCTGTTGTAATCAGAAGTATATTTCCAGTTTTCAGCAGTGCCTCTTTTTTATGCCTTAAGTTGGAGTAAAATCTGGTTGTGTTTCAATGATTTAGGAAATCTCTAGGAAAATACATCAAGACCTGTGTAATTGGGAAAATGAGTAATGGAAAGAGAAGAATCTGTCAGAACTGGTAATGGCTACAGCCAGAAAACAGTTGCTTGAAGACCCAGTCTTCCAAACGTTTCATGTTTAAACATGCAAAGCACTTTTTCAATTTTGGGGGTTTGGGGACAGTTGGTTAGGCTCTTTTTTTTTTTTTTTTTGGTAAGGCTCTTGTAGCATGACATTTGTGCTATTTAGGTGGAAAGCCAATCCTGAAATTGCATAGCAGGAGGAAACTTTGCCTTGTCTCTGGTACCATTTCATGTTAACAAACGGAAGGGCTTGTTTAGTGAGGAAACTGTGAGTGTGGGTAGAAAGTGATACTTCTGTATTTTTTTCCTTGCTTAAACAAGTTCTGTCAAAATTTCAGTTGGCTGTGGGCAGCAGTGACTACCAGAAAATAGCTTGGACACATGCTTAATAAATGTATATTTGTTGATCCACTGTTAAGTACTTGCAATAAATATAATTGCAAGTGTGATCACAATATATATACTGTGTGATCACTCATACAGACTGAATGTTAAATTCAAATTAAAAGCTTACGCTTTCTCCTGGTTTGTCCTTTGAGCTCCTCTAAAACAGGAGTCTACTTAACTATTTATAAAGGCACTTCTTTGGTTCTATTAAATCCCTTCTTAAAATCATAGAATGGTTTGGGTCAAAAGGTACCTTAAAAATCATTTGGTTCCAGCACCCCTGCATCTAGAAACTGGCGCTTCTAGATGCTATTAGTTATATCGATATCCTCTCACAGGTGTAGCTTTTGCTAAACAAAGAGTTTGATATATATATTTATACATATCCTACCACCATAACTGTTAAATTATTTTCATAAAATGTAATTAAGTTACTGGACACATTTATTCTTATAATTTTAAGAATTCAAATATCTTGTCAGTATCTCGGCCTTAATAATGCACAGCTTTATTTTATCATTTTAAGTGACAAACCGTACCTGAAGACTGCAGCCTCAAGTGAGTATTGGGTAAGCTGTTTGCAAATAGGTGGTATGTGCATTACGTGTAATATTGGTCAAGTTGCTGATGTGCTTCTAGAATTGTAAAAACTGACATTTCGTACTATTTTGACATTTTTCTGATCCATATTTCACTGCAAATGCTATACCTCTAAAAGGATTTTGATTGAGTAATATTGCAGCCAAAATCTGATCCCTTATAAAATGTTGACTCTTTGTGAATGTTAGCAGCTGCCTTCTTTCCAAAATTGTCCTGATGGGAAATAATAATCTAAATTCTATGCTTTCCAAAGTTTTTAAACCAGTTCACTTCATTAGTAGTCTTAAACTGTTGTGAATAAAATAACTTACAAAATCACGTTCGATTTCTTCAGAACCTAAGGAAGAAAGAATAATTCACAAAATTATGTCTATTTAATAGTGCCACATAAAACTAACAAGGCAATTAAACACTGAATGGCAAATTGTAAGATGATGATAAACTTTAAGCTAAGGTTTATCCCCTATAAGAATAAACTTTGTGCACTTAAACTTCCAAAATCCATTGCTTGGAGAGAGCACATCTAGCCGCATGTCCAAAAGAAAAGTAGGTTAGTGAGCAGTACTGTGTCACTGGGTCTCCAGCTGTAAGCCCAGCTCTGCTGAAATGAGTTTCTCTCACCTCCACACAAAGTTGCACAGTGTAGTCTGTTCCAGTCTGAATTTTTTGGGCAAAAGCCAGTTCCACTTGCTCACATGGGAAATGCAATTGCAGCATATGCTTTGTGAGGTAGGGTTAGCCATACGCTCATACCGTGCACTAACATCCATGTTTCCTAGAGCTCACACAATTTTCTCATGTTATCATGCACTAAATTAATAATAATATAAATGCTGGGAATTTAAGGAAATGTCAGTGCTAGGAACATCACTATAATAGACCTATATGCTATTTGAGTCCACAAGGTAAATGCATCCACATAGTGAAAGCCGGCAGTGATAGTCACTCCTCACGAGCAGCAGGGGTTAGGTAAGCTGGGTTTCACAGCCTAGCAAGAGCTGACCTGGAATACAAGAATTCAGACAAATGTTATTTCTGTTGTTAGCAGAGAGCACAAAGGCATGTCAGACACGTTAGCTGGATAGCTGTTGTAGGTACCTGCTGTGACAGAGGGCACTGGAGGGTTCCTGTGGCAGATGCATGCTCCAGAGGTTTTTATACTACCTGGAAGGAGTAACTCTCAGCTCTGCCCAGTCGGATTGCAGGCTATTTTGAGTAACATTACCAGGCAGTGCTCAAAGAACTTACTGTGTTACACTAAACACTTCCACATTTACATGTGGAAAAATGCTCTTAGGCTTTTAAATTTCCAAGAGAGCAACCTTCAGAAATGAAATCTCAGCCGCCTCCAACCTCTTGGTCTGTTATTTCAGGTTAAGTGTGCCCTGTGTTTGCTTTACATTCTTCGGTGCTGACCCAAACAAACAACTTGTTGTGGGCAAACTACCCCATAAATAATGTGTGTGGCCACTTGGCAGTAGCCCAAACACGGAGAAAAGTTCAAGAAGCTCCTACTGCCACGGAAAGGTCAAGTCTTCCTTGCCCTGCTAAGCACCTGGCCGGGAAGGCTCTGGGTGTCCCGTTCCCCCAACCCTGAGTCATGGAGAGCACAGAGAACTGACTGTCCTGAGGAAACCAACAGCTTCCCTGTCATCTTTAGAGCAGGGCATGACCACAGGAAATCTATCTACTGAAAGAGTGGGTGCAAACATGAACATCGTACTTTCACCAGAAAATCCTGCAGTTCATCATTTTGAAACAGATGGATATTATAGATGTGGGAGATAAACCAAATATGTATTCCTTGCCTGTCTCAAGGATTCAAGAGTTCTATATGCATTTGCCGTGTTGCTGCTCTTCTGTTCTCCCTTCTTGTAAAAGACACTGTAGTTCAGTTTCTTTTTAAGGGTAGAAGAATTTAAAGAAGCTTTGCAAGTCATAAAGCTAGAACATAACCCCCTGCTAATTAATGAACAACTGAAGGTGGGCAACAGAAATGGGCGGTGGGATGTAGATTCTTTCACTCAGTTTATAGACATTCGCATCTTTGGATGGACAGCATTTTAATCCAGGTGATGCTCTCTTGAAGAGCAGCGAAGGAAAAACTGAGCTTTTTCTGTCACTGGCTCTGTGTATTACACGCATTAGCTGCTGCGTGTCTCTAGTAGTCACCAAACACAGGAAACACTTGGCTGCTCATTCAGATGTTTGTTTGCTCTGAAATGTGATAGCTAAAAGACACTTTTTATACTGAGGCCTAGTATTAAGATATTAACTGTATTAAGCTGATATTGTAAACTTTGCATCACACAGACCTGCCTGACTTTGCACGTAGTGCAAATGAGCGGTCCTGAGCTAGTCAGTAGCTGTTATTAGAAAGAAAACAAGGAGATACGCTGCTGTTGGAATGACTGCCATACCTTTTTTAAAGACATGGTCTTTTAGCTGGTATGTTCCAACTATCATATTTATTGTATTTGTCACTGAGGGTGAATGTAGCTCAGACTGATGCTGCTGATAAGGTTCAGTCCTCAGCTTTGGCAATGGCATTGATGCTGAACATAAATAGTTTCTTTTTTAAATCAGAGGAACTGCCTTACTGTATGTTGTCTCCTGTGCTAAGGATGGCAGCTGTAGGGCCAGTGTTACAGCTTGCTTATAAATCATGTATGTATGACTTCATTTCTTTTTTGTAAGTGATACAGCAGTCAACGCTGATAGTCTGGAACATAGCTGCTCTTGACATATATTTCCTCTATAATTTGTACAAATACCTCTTATGGTACATTCTGTCTCCTAGCATTTCTTGTGGAACACTGAAAATAAGTGTTGTCTGGAGGTGTAGCCCCATGGAATTAAGTCACCAATTGGTGATGTGGTTGTTTTTCCTCTTTAGTGCTATCAAGCTAGCAGGAAACCAGGAAAGAGTATTCTTACTAACTCTGCCTGTCACTGAACTCAGCAGTTAGCATCCTTTTCAGTGTGTAGGCCAAGTAGAATCATTTTTGTAGTATTGGATGATAGGTTAGTGATTTAAATTTAAAACAAATCTAAAAGTTCATCTGCTATTAATAGTAGCAAGTTCAGTGTAAAATTATTTGAAATTGTTAAAACTTTAATTAAAAGACTGTGAGAAATAGGCATTAAAATTTTATGATCTTTTCTGAATCCATTGGGAGCAAAAAGTTCACCTGATTTCTGCTGAAAGAAGGCAGAATTCTTAGAATCATCATAGACTGCTTTGGGTTGGAAGGGACCTTACAACTCATCCAGTTCCAACCCCCCTGCCGTGGGTAGGGACACCTCACACTAGATCCGGTTGCTGAGAGTCCCGTCCAACCTGGCCTTGAACACCACCAGGGATGGGGCAGCCACAGCTTCTCTGGGCAACCTGTGCTAGTGCTTCACCATCCTCATAGTGAAGAGCTTCTTCCTTACTGTCTAATTTAGATCTACCCTTTCTAAAGCCATTCCTCCTTGTCCTGTCACTACATGCCCTTGTAAAAAGTCCCCCTCCAGCTTTCTTGTAGGACCCCTTTAGGTACTGAAAGTCTGTTAGACTGTCTCCCCAGAGCCTTCTCTTTTTCATACCGAACAACCCAGCTCAGTTAAACCAGGAAAGTTTGAATATATTCTTATCTATGAAATTCATAGTCACAAATTGCCAGGACCAGATGGCAATTGCTCAGAACTCTGCAGTGAAATTGCTCAGAACTCTGCTGCTGAAAGTAGACTTGATATCAAGGCACAAGAAATGGTACAAATGTGTGGCATATTTCTGAAGGGGCCTTGGAGGGACCTAGGGAACAGTAGGCCAGTAAGTCTGGCATCCATCCTAATTAAACTGAGAAGAATGGTTGTGTTGATGTTAGCTGATAAATACTAAGGCATACATGGTAAGGAAAGCATTTTCTTTCCACCAATCTTCTTTTCTTGGGGAAAATACCTAGGCAAAGTTAGAAAGGTGTAAGATCTACAGAAAGATCTGCATAATTAATGCGATTGGGTTTCATTTTGGCTACTAACAAGTAGCTGTACTTGTCACCTATGTAATAGTCTAAACATCATGTAACATGAAGGCTCAGAAAACGGGGTTGCAATTGCTTGTACAAGGCTATTCTTCCAGCCTAAGGCAGGAGCAGCTATACCTTAACCACTCCTGGCAAATGTGTATCTAGACTGCTTGTTGAGACTCCCAAGGAGGTCCAGTCTTCATTTTTGAGAGGACTCTGATGGGCAGCAGATCGCACAGGCAGAACCTGAGTGCCAGGGTGAGAGGAGGTTTGCACAGTTTGGTTTTGTACAGCCTCTAGTTGAAGTTCCCAGTCAGAAAATCACTCAGCTGTAGCACAGCCATTAAGGACATTCCATATCTCATTAAATATAATAAGATTAGATTGAAAAATGTATGTAAGCTCTATTAAATGACAACTGCAAATTCATTTGAGTGTGAGCTGGGATTACTTGCCACCTTGCTCAGTGGCACTTGTCACCAAGCAATACTGCTTGGTGGCAAGTAGTATCACTTGGTGCCTTGCTACACTGAGACTTTTATGGCAAGAAGTCGCTACAATCCCATATTAGCCAACAAGTTTCATAGGGAACAGTTAAGTGTCGAGTGTCCTCTGGGTTAAAACTGTGCTTCTTAGCGAGACTGCCTGACAAATGCTCATTTAAGGAGAATAAATAGATAGCATAGGTGGACAGAAACTACTCTGCTCCCACCCCCACTGATTTTTAGAGCTGTTACTAAACTGCAGAACTCATATGTGACCCACTTCATGGGTGCAGACGGTGCAGACATCTGTGCTCTCAGAGGACTGCATGGACAGAAGCTCCTCACTTTGGCATGGGTTGTTTTTTCCAAACTGCATCGGTCTGAAGACCGGACAAGAATGTACTCACTCCTCAAACCCGGAATGAAGTCCTGCAAATATATCCACCATATATATATCCAGCAGAGTTTTACAGACTCAGAATTATCTCCAGCATCTCTGCAGGAAACTTGAGAAAGGACATTCTCTCTCCATGGTTTAAGATGTTGCTAATGAGAGTAAGGTTGCCTCCACTATTTCTTGTCAACTGCCCCATGCACATTCAAGCTAGTAGATCATTTCAAGCCCTCCCCTTCAACGCCAAAGTGCTAAGGGCTCTTCTCTAAAGGCCACCATCTAACAGGTCTCACATGCTGTAGTACGCCTGTGAAAGGAAGAAAACTTGTCTAAGACAGTTCTCTGTGGCATCTGTCACTCTTCTTCTGTAGAAAGCTGTATCACCAGCTTGTGTGTTGTCTGACTAGGAAAATATTTCACTGAAATTGAGACTCTGGGACCAGTTAGTCATTGGCTTAGAAGAGGCACTTTATTGCGAAGAACTAAGGGCAATGCTGGCATGACTCTTTCAAGTACGGTAGCACAGCTCTTCTCAGTCAGCTGCTATCTGGGACCAGGACAGCAACAGCCAAAGCCACTAGAGTCAACTCGAAGTAGCCAAAACAGTGTAAAGTCACTTTAAAAAATTGCACTTTCAGTGTTTTACATCACTGATGAAACAAATACAGCCTCAGTTTAAGGGGACAATCTCTGTGAATGTATTACTTACCTCCCTGTGTTTTAAATGTTTGCTTCTGCACTTCTAACGTAACATCTGGCTATGGTGCTCTGAATAGGAGAAGACCTGCTTCTATGCTCAGGAGTTCCTTTAGTAAGGATCTTTGATTTGTTGGTTTTAAATGACAGCTCACGAAACATCAAAAAATCTTATCTGCTACTAACAAATACATAAAAAACAACAGAAGAAAAATAGTCATAGAGATGAGCTGCTTGTGTTTAATATTAATCTTTTCATTTAAATTCACCAGGGAGTAGTAGTGACACATTGTTTAGGAGAATGCCTTGCCAGTGTTTGCTAATCACTCTCCCTAACAGTAACAGATATCCCGCATGGTGAAACAGACTGTAAGTCAATCTTCAGCTTCAGTGCAAGGCAATATCCTGAAAGAAATATTACTTTGGCAGTTTGTGACCAGCAACTTGAATTACAGCCCCGATACTCCAAGCATCACACTGTTTCATTTAAGAAGCATGACCACATATTTGCAAAGGGAGGACTGGTTTTTTATTTCATCACAGAAGCCAAGTTAGAAATCATAAAGATAGCACGATAGCAACAGCCTGCTCTTCCAGAGGAGGGAAAATCAGAAACTGTTAAGTATAAGAGGAAAATAATGATAAATAACATATGTATAAGTGTTTATATTATATATATATAATACTAATTATCATACTGGGCTAAAGACTGTTTATTAAAAGAGCTTCTGAGCTCATTCCATTGCTCTGATCTCTGAATACAAATGTGGCATTCATTTTTCCATTGTGAGTACCAGTTCTCACCAATTTATCAGAAACATTTAAAGGACCAGTGTCCTCTGTCTCCAGAAAGGGCCCTTTGATATGATTTGGGTTTTGCAGCATTGCTGAAAGCTGGGACAGAAGAGAAGCAAAGGCCAGGAGCTGTCTCGCCTTTGTGTCACCATTGATGATATGAAAGATGAGGCTATGAGTCTGCAGGCTCTTGATGCCAAGAGCTGATGTGGTTGAGCACGTGGGGTTAACACGAATGGTGCCCAGCATATACAAGGAGAACATGCTCTGGTTATTAATCCAGAGGAATGATGATGGAAGCTGAACACAAAGCCTTTGGTGGAGACAAAATAAATCAGGAAAAAACATTCAGGAAACCCTTCCTCCACCGCCCCTTGGCAGACAAGGCAGGGTTGGGCAGGGGGACACCTCGATGGTATTCAAGCCAGCTAACACAAACCCCACTGACAGGTGAGAAGCTGCAGGAGGAGAGGTGAGCTGTCCTGGCCCTGGTCTCCTGCCATACCACCTGGAACCAGACAGGGTATTTCTTACCAGCTGTCTTCAAGTACTAGTTAGCTCAGACTTAGCTTCAAACAAGCCATGAGCCTCTCCTGAGCCAAGCATCACAGCACCCAACATTCAATCCTAGGTCTGACCTACTCAACCCTCCATGGGGTGGGAGGAGACAGCCTGCACGGGCCCCTGAGCTAGTTCCCAGCAGGTCAAGGCGTTCTCAAAAGCAGGAGCAACAGCAAGTCAGGGCTTGGGCAGCTTGGCAAAGCAGCACCCACCTGCTCACCCATCTCCACGTCAAGAGGTGGACATTCTCAGTAAAGCTGCCCAGCAGCTCCTGGCTACCACAAGCATGCTCAAGTTAAAGATGTGCTTAAGAGCTTATGCTTTACTTTGGTCCCCAGCAGAAAACTTTGGACCTGATGTGGATGTGAGTAATCTCTTCTGCAGTTAAATCTGGCCTGGAAAGGAGCTGCTTAATGAGCTGCAGGTGCATTTAGGGGTCATCATATTTAAGATTATTTCTTATTTTAAAAGAGCCTGGGATGTTTATTTCTATCAGAGGGTGGAACTCTTCACAAGTAATTATTCCTGCAACCTGGAGCTTTCCACCCACCATCAGCACTTTTTTTCCTAAAAGCCTTTGATTTTACTATACTTAAGGATCCTCAAAGTGTTGGAAATAATCTGTTCCCTTATCTCAGTGCACTTAAGATGTATAGCCCTCCTGGAAAAGCCCCAGTATTCCATTCAACACACTGACGATACATACACCTAAGAGAAATCATGGTTAGATTGAAATATGTATATTCGTATGCATGTATGTGGACTCTACACACACGTGTGTTTGACATACACCTGTTTACAAACATGCAGTAAGCTTTTTGAACCCAGGTGAACACATCACTCCCAGCGCCCTTGAACTCATCTGGATCCTTAACTCTGCTGCTGGATCCCTGTGGCACTGGACACTGCACACAGGCAGGCACTGCCAGGCCAGTGCTCTCCTGACTGTGCTCCCCACACCTCTGAGGAAAAAGGAAATACCCTGGCATGGTCCTTCCCTGGGCAACTGAAACCTGGAGTCAGAAGCACACGCCACAGCCCTGTTGTTGCCTCAACTACAGACCTGCCGGGATGGTGCCAGAGCCGCCTCTGGAATCTGTCATAGTGTCAGAGCTGTTAACATCCAGTTTACAGGAAAAAATGAGCTCTGCAACCAAGGGGAAAGGCTGATTCTGCCCTTCCATAAGCTGGGATATTTGTGTGCCTGGGAGAGAGGGGGGTTTACCGTGAAATAAAATCACTGTGAGATGTGTTTCCATTAAATTGAGACTGAGGGCTTCTTTTAATGTGCAGCTATTCTTCCAAAGTACAAGGAACATTGCAAAGAGAGACTTTGCTAATGTATGGGAGTGGGGAAATTAAACTGTCTAGCACTGTCGAAGACTAAAGTTGTCTTGATCAAAATCTGTGACTTCCCTAAGTTCCAGAAGCACAATTTACTTTTCTCTATTTTTACGCTGTTCATTTTAAATACCCATTGGCATGTTTCATGCTTGCAGTTTTCAGAGCCTGTAGCGAGCTGTTATGTGAGTTAAAAAGACTGATGCAAAGAACAGCACCAGGCATTACCCTCTGCACATCAGTATTTAGGATCCCCTTGCCTCTGGGGGGATTAGGTTACTGGTGAGCAAGAAGGCCTTCATGGTCAAAAATACCCTGGGGACACTCCACTTCCCAACTTCCCGTAATAAGCAGCAAGGGAAGAATATCTGCTGTGTGTGCCTACAGACACAACTGCCTTCTTCACTCTCTCACAGAGGTTTGGGTGTCCCTCGTTCAGCAAGCTGTGGTTCCTTCCCTCACCTCAGGACGAACTGGGAGATGCTTGGTCTTGAGATGTGCTCCTCAAGGCTGAGAGAGGCTGTGCTGCCCCTCTGCAGCTACAGCAATGAGATGGTAAAGTGCCAACTGTGGGAAGCTGATGCAGAAAACAGTGGCCAGAAATTAACCCTATGGGACAAACCAAGGAATAATTTTCTTTGGTTTTTTGCCCATTCAGCTTCCTGAATGCAGCAAGACTGTCTACAGAAAAATCAACCCACTGGAAGAATACAGGAAAAAGCAGGAGAGCTCGGCAGGCACTGATGGGGGAAAGGAGCAAAGTTAAAGGGAGTATAAGCTCACATTTCCACCTTCCAGTGGGATGTGGACATCTCACCTCATAGGAGGGGCTACATGCTTGTGACTTCTGGCACTCAGAAGAAAATGTAAAGATGAACCTTTAAAGACGTGCTTCAGCAGGAGGAGTCCAGTCTGTTCACAGCCCTTCTGCTGTCCTCACTGCCCAGTCCCCAGGAGGGTGCAGGCAGAGCATCCTTCCTTCACAGCAAATGAAACACAGACAGAACCAGGCAGCACCTCTTCCCCACAGCCCATCCCAGAGGCCTTTAGGCACACCTGCTGGCACCAGAGTTCCTCGCAGCACTTTGGGCTGACGAGGACAAGACAGTGGTGCTCAATTGCCCAGAAAAGCAGAGCCCTTTCAGGGAATGGGACCTGTGGGGTATGACCCAGTCAGGCTTTAGTGGGTACCTCTGTGCTGCCTGGGGAGACGCCTGGGCATAGCTGTGATGGAGGCTGTCACATGCTTTTGGCTCTAGGGTGAAGGCAGGAACTGCAGCTTGCTGAGGCAGGGACACCCTGAACCTGTGTGAGAGAGTGAGGAGAGCGGCAGCACTGGATTCAGTCAAGGCTTCAAACCCTAGCCCACAACAAACAAACCACCTTAAGCTGAGCTCCATGCCATGGTGTTTTACTGGTTTGATGCTACTGGGCTAGAGGTGGTGTTGATGGGCTTTCTGAAAAAACAGCACTACAGACGTACCTCAGGCTGTTTTCACAACACCACTGCTCTTCTCCTCCTGACGGGTTTTGATGGGGATTTCTGTCATCCAGGAATATCCGAGGAAGAATTATCTGAACGGAGCAGCTGACCAGTGGGGATCCAGCCATCCACAAAGCTGTCATGTGAGATTTTTCACAGGATGCCAGAGAGGGCACGAAATCAGCAAGATCACAGGTTCTCCAGGCATGGATTCCCGGTCACCCTACCTGTAACTATTAACGCAACCATTACATCACAGTGAACAAACTCTACTTACGCTCCCTTTGCAGACGTGGTGTGAGGCTGCTGCAACATTTAATAGTACTTAAGCTCTCAAAATAGGGCTTTAGCAAGGCTTAAATGCTGAGCTTGTGCTAGATGTTATAGAGGGAAGTTTATTTCATCCTGCATGTTCATACACTCAAAAGTAACTATAATTAGTAGTATAATTAAAAAATAGTAAATGCTGTTTTACATGTACATGAGCATATCTGCATATTTTTGTGGGTATTCCCAAGTGCTGGCACCCCATGAAGTTTCTGGGCAAAGGTTAAATGGTATAAACACAAACATGAGAAAAGGGTTATTTCTGCCATATTTTATTGCCTACAATGAGCATGACATTAGCACTACAAATGAATAATGGGAAGCTCCAAGGGGAAGCTGTGAATGCAGCTCATTGATATCTATGTATTGCAAGCCTCTACCAGTACTCACACTGCACAGAACAGAAAGCATTACCAATGACCCCTGTGATCCCTTCAGGCTGTGATGCTCTAACCAGTCCTTGTGACTTGGAAAATCCTGTTATCAGTTGCCTGCCTGTTAGTTAAAAGACCTGCTGGCATATATACATGGTGTAGGAAATGTATGTGTATCTCTTCCAAAGATATGGTCTTATTTTCACAGTTGCTTTGCCACATGAACATTAAAATCAATATGCACTAAGCAACACTGTGCATGCAGAGGGAAACAAGCAATCCCTTTCAAAACAAGATTTGTGGTTGGTTGCAACAGTTCTCCCAGGCAGAAGGAGAGAGGACAAACATTTGACGTCAATGACATTCTTTAATGTTTAAGTTTACAGGGAATGAAAGGACTGAAGAGACTAAAGAGATTACCTGGTGTCTGTATGGATACAGCCCCTTCTTTTGCCTATTTGGGACTATGTCACTGCAAACACAAGGGCTTTCTGCCATAAGAGGGTCTTACAAGTTCTCTACAGCTATCAGAGCATATGCCATACAGCACTGCATTGGCATGGATAGGATTAGATGACGTAGCTGGCTTCTGATTCTCTCACTTCTGTGGTCCTAGGAAAATGTCCTTCCCTTGAAAAGATATTTAACAGCAATGATGCCAAAGCATCTACTGAGGTATATTTCTGCTGTGTCTCCTTCCTTGGGTTCCCACTAATATATATTGAAAGAAAGACTTTAATGATTTTAATAGATTGATTCATTGATGAAAAATTGAGGAAAAAACATTAGTTTCTTCCAACTCTTCTTTGTCCCACTGACTATTACTCAGTTCTACTGATCCATCTGGGTGCTACTGATATAGGTTGCAGTAGCCTGGAGAACATAAAGGAGGACTACAGAGCTCTGGGAGAGGTGTTCAGGGGCTCTGGAGCTCAGATTGTCTTTTCATCAGTTCTCCAGGATACAGGGCAGGACCTTAAAAAGGTGAGGAGGATTGGCCAGGTTAATAGATGGTTAGAAGGATGGTGCCATAGTCAGGGGTTTGGGTATCTAGAACATAGGGCTCCATTTAGTAGGCCGGGTCTACTGGGGGCTGGTGGAGCTGGTCTGACAAAGAAAGGGAAGAGTGGATTTGGT
>JANRGW010007019.1:0-15567 GCA_024733675.1 Psilopsiagon aymara | reverse complement strand
CCATGGCAGGGGGGTTGGAACTAGATGATCTTAAGGTCCTTTCCAACCCTAACTATTCCATGATTCTATGATTCTATGAATATAGTTCTCAAAGAACACAAAGTTCTAGGACAAAAATTGGTATGAATCCAATACATATACGCATATTTATTAATGAATTACAGATTGACATTTTGTCTTACTGTTTCTTACTTAAAAATATTTTGTCAGTAAAAAGTCCCAAATATGCAATTTTCCAAAGAACAATAATTTATATGCTTATAATTATATTTTATATAATTTTATAGTTACATAATTTATAATTTATATGTTTTATGGTCCTCAATGATGTATTAATTTCAGGTGCATGTATTTAATAAATAATGAAGTTAAATAATAGTAGATTTATATTTTTCATATTTATTTATCTTTATAAAGATCTTTTTACCTTTTTTTTTTACCTTTTTTTTTCCTATGGAAGTTTTTTTTTTTTAAAAAAAAGCTAGCCAGTGAGAGGCAAAGGTGATTTTTCTCTATTTTGCTTTGTCAATGCAATTTTTGGCATAGAACACTTTCTTTTTCAGAAAGTTGAAAAAAAAAGGAAACAAAAAAAGGACTAAGGAGAATTTCCATCGTTTATTGGATGTTGGGGGAATAATAGTGACAAAAGATGATGAAAAGGCTGAGGGACTTAATGCCACTTGTCTTAGTCTTTGATAGTGAGTTCAGTTGTTCTCTGGGTACCAGCCCCCTGAGCTGAGAAACAGGGATGGAGAGCAAGATGAAGCCCCCCTAATCCAAAGGGAAATGGTTACAACCTACTTAGACACACACATGTCTATGGATCTGGATGGGATCCTTCCAAAGGTACTGTGGGAGCTAGTGGAAGTGCAGCCAAGTAACAAGTAACAAGCAATAAGAGAGGAAATGGCCTCACGTTATGCCAGGGGAGGTTCAGATTAGATATTAAGAAAAATATCTTTGCTGAAAGGGTTGTCAAGCACTGGCACAGGCTGCCCAGGGAAGTGGTTGAGTCACTCTCCCTGGCAGTATTTAAAAGACGTGTAGATATGGCACTCGGGACATGGTTTAGTGGTGGACTTGGCAGTGTTAGGTGAACAGGTGGACTTGATCTTAAAGGTCTTTTCCAAACTAAACTATTCTGTTATTCTATGCAACCCTGCTGTGTTACATCTCTCCTATGTTTGTCTCATCACCTGCTTCACCTTTAAACCCTTTACACACTTCTCTGCTCTTGACCTGTCTCTTTTCTCTGAAATCTTTTGCATCTTGCTGAAGATACCTCGGATAATCCTCACCCGCCCTTCCACTTCTGATGAAGATACTGACCAGTTGCCCCCAGACCCAGATGACTTTGAGCCTGAGGAACCTGACAGCACAGAAGGCCATGCCTATTCAGACTGTCTGAACAGTGCTTTTTACCCTCCCTAATAAAGTACTTCTCTAGAAGGAGTTCACGGGTGGTTTTCTTTCCCATTGTTTGATTACATTTAATATAGTAGTTGAACCGCTATGCCTTATTTGTAGGGAAAACCATTACACAGAAGACGGATTTGAGCTGGTTGAGCAGAACCCATGTTTGTATTTCTTTGCCTTGAACTTTCCTTTGACCAGAACCTGTGCACTTGAAACAAAATGTGCTGGGTGCGGTTATGTGAATGTGACCACATGTTTCAATAGCCACTTGTAAGGGTGTCCAACAGAACCTAAATACAGTGGTGAAAAGAGCATGTGATTTTTATTCAGAAGGTACTTTACCCATTTGGAAACACACTGAAAACAATTGTATAGTTTGGGGGGTATTTTTTAAAACTTGTGTCCATGTTTTGTCTGTATAGCTTGCTCTTTTTTCTACCCTCAGGTTCCTTTGAATTGTTCCTTTTAGTGTCATTTTCTATGAGAATAAAAAATCCTTTTCTGTCTTTTACATAGTGCTGTTGGTTTGTTTTGGTTTTTTTTTGTCTTCCCTGCAGAGAAATGTTATTTCCAAATGTTATTTCCATTGGAATTCTCTATCTTATTCTAGTGTAATAAAGAATAGTTTCTGTAGGTAAATGTGTATCAGATTTGGACAGCACCCGTAAATTGTGTTTTATGAGATCTAAATACAGGAGTCATCTTACACAACTGTGCACCTGAAAGTGAATTGAAAATCAATATCTTTTATTTGAGGAAATCTTTTATTTGTGTGTTATATATTATATATTTATATATTATTTATATATATTTTATTTATATCTTGAGACTCTTTTATTTCTTTTCCTGATTTGCATATAAGCAGAACACCTCAAATTTTACTTACTGTGATGTGCCAGTATTTCATGTGTACATATATATATGTATGTGTGTGTACACACGAGATAAGCTTTAAAGAGCAAATGTTCTTGTGTAACAGTGTTCTCTCCTTCAGTTCTCTTCACTGCTGTTCAGGTTTCTAGTGCATTTTGAGGTGCTCAAGAAGAACCTTTCGGGATTGATCTTCATTTGAAGTTTCGTGCTGCTGCCTTAAATCAGAGGTGGGGTCTGGCTCTACTAGACTGGGATGTCATGACTTATTTTCATGTGCATAAAGTATACATTTATGGGATTTATGATGTGTATCAATTTGTTTTCCTGTAAGTATAATATAGGACAACTCAGTGCCTGGTAAATCCTCATCTTTTAATCACATTCTGAGGTATTTCTCAGGTGATCATT
Source organism: Psilopsiagon aymara (assembly GCA_024733675.1). Classification (NCBI taxonomy): domain Eukaryota; kingdom Metazoa; phylum Chordata; class Aves; order Psittaciformes; family Psittacidae; genus Psilopsiagon; species Psilopsiagon aymara. Next base: position 12,870 of record JANRGW010007019.1, on the reverse strand, counting down.
CACATCTGACTAGAAAGAATGCTGGTAGCTGGCTTTTCTGGAACAAGTTCGTTCCCACGAGAGTGTGGCTGTCACAGAGTTAGAACAGTATCTCCCACTGATAAAAGGGATATTTTATCTAGAAAAGATAGGTTTGAAGTAACAGTATGGTATCAGGTTTTCCCTTGACTCTCAACTGCATCTGCTGTGACTTTTTCATTATCTTGTACATCAGCATCTGAATTGAAAATAGCAATAGGAATATTACACTGATTTTCATTCATTTGCAAAATGAACATTACTTGAGCATCTGCTATGGCTTTAATAATAAAGACTGTACTGTGTGGATTCCAATTTGAATTAGCTTAAACGATGTTGATAAATTAAATTATAATCAAAAATATTTGCTTCCCATCCCTTTTCTTCCTCCAAAATAAACAGGGTACTTCCATAATGACTTAATGTTTGATCAATGCATATTGCAAAAATATCAAGCTCAGACCCTGTAAACTCTTTGGCAATCCAGCTAATAACTTGCCATTTATTATTGCTTTATTATGTCTTTCTAGACTGCAGAAGAGGTAAACTAATTCTGCTGTTATAAACCAGCCATGGGCTGCAGGAAAAATTGTAGTTGAGAGCTGTTCTTTATTTCATTCCTTTTCCTCCTCATGTACAGGTATTTATTTTATATTCTTCATTAGGTCTTGGAAGTAAAAATATTTTCTATCAAAATTATGTCCTTTTAACCAAATGCTGTCATCATTCAGATAACTTTTAAACACTTTATCCTTTTCAACTGATTTGATTTCAAAGCACATTTCATATTGCAGTGTTGAGGATTTCATTGTGGGTATAAATTTACAGTGGTACCACTTTCTGTGGAAAAAAACCTGAACACAACTTGACAAATGAATTCAAATGTTTTTGTAAATGGCTGTGCACATTTTGTAAATGGCCAAACACAAAATCCACCAGTCAAAGCTCCAGGTACACATTTATTCAGGTTTTGCTTTAGGAAAAAAAATGTTAGGGCAGGTGATTGTATTTCATTTTTCTTCTGCAAAAGTGGGGTAGAGGTGGAGGTCAGGTGCCTGTGTCCTTATCAGCACTGAGTAATGTATTTTTGAGGTTTGGTGTTTGACAAGAGTGGGTGAGACAAGGTGTAAAAGATATGATGGGAGTTGGCCTGTTAATGACAGCTGATATCCTGTGCTCTTGCTTGCTGCTCACCTAGGAGGTGCCTAGAAAAAACCCACTGCCTGACTGTGGAACAGTTGCTCATTTTCTATGGGCAACTGGCTTCAACTTTTTCCCAGCTTCCATATCACTTAAAAGATACTTAACAAGGTATTTAATGCTTTCCTAATGTATTTTGTTAGCCATGTCTCAACATTGCCACATCCATAATTGTGAAAGAAGGCAAGGCAAACAATATCACTGAATATGGGAGGGATGATTTCTTTTTTTGCAATGCACCTATTGAAATGTATTTTACAGCCTGGGGTATAGCAGTAATATTCAGGAACATCATGTGTATATAGCTGAAACAATGTGTATATAACAGAAAAGTGGGCAGTTGTTCCACTGCTGTCTGTGCTCCAGGAGGATGGCACACATAGGACCTTGCCAGCAGAAGGACAGTCCACTTTAACACAGTTGACTTAAAAGCCCCATGAAGATTAAAAAGCACTTAAGCACTTACAGCTTCCATTGACGGCCATGTCAGAGAATGCTCAGAGCTCTCAGAATCCGTTTATGGTACTACTGAAATAAACTTACTTGGTTTTGTCCTCAAATGTATTCAAAGTTTCCCCTTTGGAGAAAATTTGCCAAGGAGCCTCCTGCTCCCTGTACATGACACTCAGGGCTCTGCTTCCTCATGTGCAAAGCAGAGACTTGAGGTTCCTGTGATGTTTCCCTCTTTTTCCACGCCTGCTGCTTCCTGCTCTGTGAGTGTTTGCAGAGCCGGCGGGGTGGACCAGGGAGCGACGGCAGCAGCTGCTGGGCTCTGGGGCAGGAATGTGGGCTCAACGCTCCTAAGGATCAGCTTCCCGCCCTTGGCTCCTGGCTGCCTGGAAGGTAAGCCTGCTCCATGTACGGTCCCAACCACTCTGTAACGCTCTTCATTTCTGTAAGGAACATGCCATGAAATACCAGCTAGAAACACTGCTGAGGTCCTGAAGTTTCCAGGCATGTGTGTGACCTTGGGTGGATGTGCTGGAGTAACGTAAGAGATTCTTGCTGGCATGACATGCTGGGACTGACAAGAAGGGTGGGCACCAGAAATAACCTGAAAAGCTTTATTTACAGCTTCTGCCAGACTAGTGGTTGTAAGTAGTAAGGGAGCCTATTGGGCTCTTTTAACTTTTATGCTTGTTTTAAGTGTGGGACAGAAATTCTCTCCACATCAGACATCTAAAAATCACTGCAGATATGAGTTCTGTATTAATTGTAAGTCTTTTAACTGTGAATAAAGTATGTGGCTTTTAACTGAGTATAATATGATTGAGCACATCCAGGTCAGAATTAATACTTCTGACTGTTGAATGCTTATGGTGTGTTTGATTCTGAGCAAATAGAAATAAGTGGTGCAGATGTATGATGTGTGATACAGTCATTTGCTGGCAGCCCTGGGCTACAGCCGAGTCAGGCTGAATATGAAAATGGGCAAAGTAAAAGAACTGCTGTAACCACATGAATGAAAACACAGCTGAGAGTGACCCACAAACATCACAATAGTCACTTGCTTCCTTCTACAAGAATAGCAGATCAAATGAGCATAGAAAATACATTTGCTTAAATGGTTTATTTACATAGTACTTCTATTTTGGATATTCAGCACTTATTAAAAAACGAAAAAACCCAAACCAAACAAACCACCCCTCCTTTCCCCATTAACTTCATCTCTTGGCCTTTTGTTAGGTCCTGCTTTGAGAAGAAAAACATCTGTCAAGAGACCAGTGACTGTAATACAAAGAAGTAATTGAAAACAGCACAGTAATTTAGGCGATGTGTAGAGCATGCTCTTTGCTTAGCACCTGTTTACTACGTTTTCCCCTGTGAAGTAAACCAGGAAATATACAGTTACTAATGGTGTCTTAGAAAGTCCTTGGAGTAGAATAACCATTATTTCTATGTAGGAATGAGAAATGTACTCCCATAATTATATAAACCCAAATTCCCACCTGGTTAGGATCATGGTCTTTCCTCCAGTTAGTCTTCAAATGTCATGCTAAACAAGGTGTGGCAGGTAACAAGGAGATGTCAGCCCTTCTGCGCTACCTCCAGGGTCCTTATGTATTAGAATCCAGGCTATAGAAGAGCCTTGTATTCAGTATTTCTTGTGCTCCCTGATTTTAACATGATGGCATGAAGTTTGCTGTCATACTCTGTTACATTCTTTGCTCTTTGCTCCCATTCCCATCTGCAGTGCAGTCTGCCGACCTATGAGAAATTAGGTCTTTCCTTAACGTAGTGTCTTAATTTTCACCTTTTTTTTTCTTTTCCCCATGGAATCTCCTATTCAAGCTGTAGTAGCCACAATGTTAATGAAAAACTCACTTGTAAAACTGCATACTCTGATTAGCATCTTATATGGAATTATGATGAGTGAAATCACTTAATAGTCACTTCCTTGATTCATTCCATAGTGATCACCTTCAACATTCACATGGGTGAGCTGGCACATGAAAACAGATCCTGGAAGCGGCGAGTATAAACATGACTGGAGATTGCGTTTTAGTGTAGTTAGTACGAGTGCTAAGTTACACACAGATACAGCCTGCTCTTTTACCGACATGGGTAACCATTCCTCAGCACAAGGTGGGAGAGACTCCCCTGGGAGCTGCTGTTTGAGAGCCTGCTGACAGCTGGGGTATCCCAGCCACTGCTGGGATAGGGCTGTGTAGTGCACTGGGCGCATGTAGCTGAATGTGCCTACCTGAGGTGCTCCAGTCCTTGTCTGTGATATATAACTGTTGCAAATGGACAGGTTAATGGGAGTGGAGATGCTGCAAGTTTTTCACCCATGCCACAGGAATGATCAGTAATGTAAGCATCAGTGCAATGTAATCTTCTGTTTCAATCCCACTGAAGGCCCCATTTGAGGACATTAAGTGGTGCAAAGGCATTATACAAGTCTCTCACCGCAGGAAGTATGTTTCAGCCTCATAGAAAAGATTTCAGAGATACTAACTTCTCAATACTGTCTGCCTTCCGGCTGAAGAGTGGAGAACAGCTACAGCTTTCCCCTGGGTATTATGTCACTTACCCTTTTATCCCAGCACTTTTGGGAAACACATTGGGGTGTATTTTTACTCTTGTGACATCAAGCTCATATTTATTCCCTCTACTATGGCAGCCCTTGTAGGTTTGACTGGTTCTTTGTGTTCGCCTTGCCACATTTACTCTTCTACTGGTTGCCAGATACTTCTGAAAATGAAGGTAAAAGAGACTAAAGAAAAATAATTGTCAATGGAATAAGTTTTCCTTGTTCTGAAGAATGTTTCAGAACAGAAACACTCTAAGGTTGTTTTGTTTTGGTCAACTTTTCATATGTAAATTGTATACACTGTTGTGTGATGAACTCTTTGATTGCCTTTTCTTTCTATTCAAGGCTCATGTGAGTACAGCATCCATCTAGAAACAAATAGAGTAGAAAGGAGTGTGCCTAATTTTGCTGTCATTTCCACAAAGATGAAAAAGGTTTTTAGGTTTTTATAGCTGTCTCTATCTATCTACCTATCTATCTATCTATCTATCTATCTATCTATCTATCTACCTATCTATCTATTTTAGAAGTCTCTTTCACTAACGTGTTGAGAGGAAGAGAGGGAAATGATGTGTCTTTTCTTCACTAAGGATTTAGTGAGATGTTTAAAGTGCCAGCTTTACAAGGGGTTGTATTTCTTAGTGAATCAGATTGACCAGAGAGAATGTTTACCATTCTTTTTTAACAGTAGCAAACATTTTCTTCCCTCGCTTGTACGTGCAGAGCTAGTCTTGTGTGTGAATAACCCCTAAGACAACATGAGCTCAGTTGATGTGGCAACTGGAGGGTGTGTTACAAACCTTGGCATCCGCAGCAGAGCTGCCAAGAGGTTACCCTGGTGCTACAGTTTCTAATATTGGCCTCCTGACTTTATCATTGTGAACCAGAGCCAGGTTATTCTTCTGCAGTTAACTAACAGACTCCATAACCACCATTTGTATGGATATTCATTTTAGATTCCTACTGGTTATTTCTTGTATTAAGGGGTGCTCACAGTGCCTGCTGAAAGTTTTGCAATTCTTTCTGCATTTCAAAAATCCAAGATGTCATGTTCTAATATTACAAAAGGACAGTACACTCTGCATGAATGTGTATGAGCATAGTTCAGTCCCAAATACCCAACAAAGATCAACAGTTATGCTAAAGCACCAATTAAAAATGCTGTTCTACAGCATTCTGCCTCTATGCAGCGTACGAATGTAACATAACATACAACATACTGTGCCAGCTAATAATATTTGATGTTTTACTTGCTTAATAATCTCTGTGAGTACAGGTTGGTGCTACTGAGACAATAGCTATCTATTTTCATACAGTTTTTCAGTATGAGCTTTTGGGGTAGAAGGGGGGAAGGGAGAGTAAATGAGGCCAGTAACCAGAATCCCTCCTGAGCAATTTTCTGTGATTCCAAACCAACATTTATTGTTATCAGAGGCAGCTGCCTGCCCTCTCCCTACGCTTCTATTTGTGGATTTTCAGCATCTATAAATGGAAACACGCGCTGACCAGAAATCACCACAGTGCTGTCTGATACTTCTCCCTCCTGACTCCAAAAGTACTGGGATATCTAACATGTAGCCAGGTTAAATCACTTCTGCTTAGTATACTAGGGTGGTTTTCCTACACGCTGGGAAATGGAGTTAGGAAAACAGGTAAAAGTCTCAGGAAGAGATGCTTTAGAGGAAAAGAGAACGGTAAGATATGTGGAGAAATGTTGCTATTTATTTATTTATTTAATGTTAAGAAGAAGAGGCAAATCTGTTGTACTTTATAGGAGCATTTCCAGGCTTCCTTTAACCACTGACCTTGAAGGTGAAAACTACATTCATGCATGTTAAATTAATTGTGATGGTACATTTCTGTGGAAGTAACGTAAATTTGTGAATGTATTTTGTGTGCATGTGAAGTGCAAAAACTGAACTCTCGGTTCAACGTCAATTTGTTACCGTAACCCAAACCAACAGCTGATAGTCTGTGGTTTTATTAGAATTTTCTCGAAGGACTATTTCATGTCTTTGCACACTGTTATTCATAACTCTAAATCAGCAAAAAGCAGAAGAAATTGTTTGCCTGTGTCTGGAGTCGTGTCAGGAGCTTACTGAAAAGAGGTGTGATCAAAACAAATTATTAAGAGAAAGCAAACACAGCCAAACCAGAGGTTTTTTTCATTAGCTTGGGCTTGAAATGCATTAACAAGGCTATATTCTTGATATCACAAAAAGGGCAGTTTATTCCTCGCTTTGCAAAGGTGTGAAGGAAGGTGGACATCACTTCTGTTAAGAAATGAATTAGCCCTGAGTTTTTTTGCACCTATCTGAAATAGTGGTGGTGATGTGTTAGTTTGATTTCATGGTGGGCCAGCATTTACTCTTGTTTAATCATGACTTTTGCCCCTACTAGCCTTAATTAAGGGAGGCTTGGCAAGCTTGTGCTAGTTAACAGTTTTAAATACAGTTTCACCCAGGCAAGGAGCATTGGGTAGGAAACAAGGGAAGTGCCGAAACTGAAAGTAATGACTTGGCCTTAAAGTGCCTTTTCTTTTTTTATGAAAAGAAGTATTTGTATAAAAAGCAACGTTCAAAACAACATTAGTAAAACCTTGGCATGATGTTTTGACTAATATCTAATGTTTTCCTTGTTCATTTTCTCATTAATGAATTAATATGTTAGATAGTGACTTCATTTTGAATTTGTGGTTGATATATAAAATATAAGGAAAACTATTCAAAATTAAAAGCAAACGTGAAATCCACAAAAGCTTCAGGAAAGCTTTCAAAGGAAATGTTTGAAATTTTGTTCTAGCAGATGTATGGAGAAAATGAATAGCAATGTGAACAGACACTATTATTATGTAATTGTTGACTGCACCTTAGTGCATAAAATATTGATCGGGCATCCTAAAGTCAGGCTTTTCCACAGTACAGAGCTCTTCATTTGGAACCCTAATGAACTTCTGATGACTTTTTCTGTGTGCATCATTTAATTTTAATTTTAAGGAACAAACTGGAACAAACAGGGACCCCACTGATGGGAGCCACGTTAATGCTTGTGCCAGGTCACCCACTGTTTGGTTGTTTCAAAACTGGATTCTTGTAACATGGTGAGGTGAGAGGGTCCCTGTCAGCAGTGGCAGGTCACATCCCTGTGAGTGCTCAGCAAGAGGGTGCTCTTGGTGGGTTTCGTGGAGCTCTGCTGGCAGTGGAGGAATGTCCTGGCCCCGTGCCAGTCCTCCTGCCCATTTCCTTGCCCCCTTCCAGATAACACCTAGCCTCCTGTCTGCCCCACCTCTTTATTTGCTTGTTTAGCCTTAATGCCTTTATTTTGGATTGCGATATGGATTTCACTTCACCATCACTTTTCTCTGGTTTGTACCTCCTGGGCTTTTATTGATTCTGCCCTTTTCTCTTTGTTACATGCAGGTCAGGTCAATATTCCAACACTGCATGGGAGCAGTGTCAATCTGTGCTGCAGATACTATTTGTAGAAGTTACATGTGCATTTATTGATGTCTGTGCGCATGTTTGACTTCAGCATAGGAAATTCGTAAACAATTTTGTATTATAGGTGCTAGGAGGTGTCAATTTTCAACATTATGTGCTATTAACAGGATTTTTTTTTCCCTTTATGTCTATTTTGTAAAAGCATAGGATAACTCAGGTGCAAAGGGAGCTCAGGAGATCTCTAGCCAAGAAGAATATAAAGCACTACCAATGAATATCTGAATATTCATTGAACAAGTTCAGCTGTCCAGCCAGTATTTTAGCCATCTACCTGTCCATCACTAAGGCTTTCATGTCCTGGCAGGGATATGAGAATGTTGTGGGGGACAGTGTGGAGGCAAGTCAGGGTAAACGACATCCACTGCTCTCATCTTTGTCACAAATCCAGTAATTTCATTGTAGAAGGCAATCAGGTTGGTCAGGTATGATTTCCAAGTGCTGTTCCCAACCACTTGTTTACTACAGGCAGGGGTCTGTTGAATTAAATCAAGTATGAGCCTTCAGTGTGTGCTTGCAGCCCAGAAAGCCAACCCTATCCTGGTCTGCATCAAAAGGAGTGTGACCAGCAGGTCGAGGGAGGTGATCCTGCCCCTCTACTCTGCTCTCATGAGACCTCATTTGGAGTATTGTGTGCAGTTCTGGTGTCCTCAACATAAAAAGGACATACAACAGTTGGAACAAGTCCAGAGGAGGGCCACGAGGATGGTGAGGGGACTGGAGCACCTCCCGTATGAACATAGGATGAGAAAGTTGGGGTTGTTCAGCCTGGAGAAGAGAAGGCTGAGTGGAGACTTCATAGCAGCTTTCCAGTATCTGAAGGGGGCTATAGAGATGCTGGGGAGGGACTCCTCATTAGGGACTGTAGTGAGAGGACAAGGAGTAATGGGTTTGAACTTAAAATGGGAAGATAAGATTGGATATGAGGAAGAAATTCTTTGCTGGAATGGGTTGCCTGGGGAAGCTGTGAATGCTCCATCCCTGGTGGTGTTCAAGGCCGGGTTGGACAGAGCCCTGGGTGACATGGTTTAGTGGGAGGTGTCCCTGCCCATGGCGGGGGGGTGGAACTAGATGGTCTTAAGGTCCTTTCCAACCCTAACTATTCTCTGACTCTATGATCTTCCCTGACTTAATCCTTATCCACTGCTGGTTGCTTTCCTCCTCCTTGACCTCTGCTGCTGAGCACAGAGGTCTGGGAGACCTTGCTGGTGAAGGCTGATGTAAGGACATCACTGAGTCACCCTAGCCTTATCCGTACCTGCTTCCACCTTCTGTGCTGCCTTTTTGCACTGCAGCTCTGCTACAAACTTCCTGTTTAGCCCCACTGGCTTCCTGATAAGTCTGCTTGTCTTCCTGAATATCAGCATGGACTGTCTTGCAAGTGTAAGAGGTGGTTTTCACATACATGATGGCTTTCCCAAGCTTCATCTGTTTCCAAGCTGTTTCGCGTGGGATGCCACTTACCAGCTCCCGAATAAGCTGAAGTCAGCTTTTCTGAAGTCCAGGATCTGTTCTCTGGTACCGGTCTTCCTCAGACTCCCAGAAGATCTTGAGCTTCATTATTTCTCAGTCACTACCACCAAGCCTGCCACTGAATGTCACATCCGCAGCCACTTCTTCCTCATTTCTCTGTAACAGACCGCTGTGCATGACATTGGTTGGCCTGTCTGGTGCCTATATCAGGAAGCTATATTTGACACCATCCAGAAATCCTCTGGGCTGCTTGCATCCTGCTGTTTTGCTCTACAGCAGTTGTCAGGAAAGATAAAAGTCTCCCATAAACCCCAGGGTCTGTAATCCAGATACTTGCTTGTGTTATGTGAAGAAGTTGTTGTGAAGAGCATAATCTGCTTCCTCACCCCAGCCATGTGGTCCTTAACCCAGTCCCAATGTGATGTCACCTTCACTGACCTCTCCTCCGATCCTCACCTGCAAGTGCACAACTACCCTGTTGTCCAACCTGTACAAGATCTCCCCACAGTTATGCTGCTGCTTCACATCGAGAGATCCTCTTCTTACGTTCCTCATCTTTCTGAAGAGCCTGTGTCCACCCAATGCATCACTTATAGCCATGTGAGCTATCCCACCACATCTCAGTCATTTCTACAATGTCACAGTCCTATGACCTAAATATATTTATGTGTGTAAGGAAAATCTTGGGCTTGTATATTTTGTTACAAATATTTCTACCCATTTTCAGAAGAACAAAGTCTATATAACCCTGAAATTATTCTGATTGCAGTGTGCCAATTAAATAGAGACCAGTTCATGCGCAAAGTATAACAGACATAAATGGCAACTTCACAGTTTTATTAAATGGTACTATACCTTTACATTCATTGTGTACTATGGATAAGATAAATAATATAAAATCTTCTATCACTTCAGGATATTTCATGTAATAGTTGTGAAATCTGTTGTTAAAGAATTTTTGTCCTTGCTTCCTGGAGGAAAATTCCTCGGCAGACTGGATCCTGAAGAGGGTCTTTGTGTGAAACTGGCTGTGGAAATAGAGGGCGCATTTTGTGATGTGAAAATAGAATGACTCACTCTCAAATACATTGGACCAAGTAGATTGACTCAATTTTCCCTTTCATAAAGGACTTTAGCATAGCTCAGAAGGATTGAGTAATTTCAGAGTTCCCCTGTTGAAATGACGGCTCAGCTCAAAATAGTCTGTTTACATTCTGAAGTCCTCTTCCATTAATGCATATTACCTCTATTATTTGAAATCATTGTAATTATATTTCACACTTGTCTGTTTTCTATTTGATCTCTTATCTCCCTGTGAAAATACAACACGTGAAGTATAGCATTAAAAATAATGTTTATATTGGTATGTTTAGCAAGGAATGTCTTTGTGCTTTAGTTTGCATTATAAATGGTTTTTGGTTTTGTGTTTTTTTACCTTCTTGTTACAGTAAGTAGTGATAAAGAGAGAATAGAATAAACCAAATGAATATATGCATCAGAAAGAATGCCATGCACTGCTTGAAACAGCGTTAAGGTTAGCTTTTGGATGAGGGGATAGACTCTGTAAGAAAGGGCTACAGGATTTCATGCAGAGAATTAGCATTTGCTTTGCACAAACGATATGTGGATACAGCTCATACAGAGTAGACAGTTCAGATCAAGCCTACACAAGAGAAACAACAGTTAATCTTTGTTCACTGGTAGCAACAGAAGGAGCCTTGTCAAGTTAGGTCCTCTCTGTGGGAAGTAAAGACTCCTCAGAGAAGACAGTCCATTTCCTGAAGTTGCCACCTAAGGGAGCCCAAACAGAGTGGAGGATGGTAATTAATATGGTGATGACTGGCCCTACTTGCAGGTTTAGTCGTTGATTTGACTACGTGTAAACCAGGTGAGAAGTAAGTAAGGGACAGGAAGGGTTGTTTGAAAAGTAGAAGAGTAGGGAGGAGAGCTGAGTGAAGCTGGTGTGAGTGGGCATGGCGGGAGGTGCCAGGTACAATCACTCTCCTCATGGGGACCTCTTTACCAGGTCACCCTCTCTCTTGTGCTGGTGGAGGCTGCTGCCAGACAGGCAGAGATGGCAGCACAGCCTTCAGGCTTAGGCTATCACATCTTAGTGAGGAGCAGGACCCTATAGTCAGTGCTCTGTCATGCTACCTCTGAGTAGGCACTGGGTTCCCATAGCAGGTACTGCTGGCTGCCTAATAGTTGCTGCAGTAATGAAGGGGCTGAGTGAGCAGAGGTGGCTGTACTACTGGTCAAACAGGCATGGTAAAAGGTCATAGTGCAAAGCAGCAGGGAAGCAAGAGGAGCTGAGGGGAGAGCAAATGTGGTTTTTTTGTGCATATACGGGGAATCAAATGCCCAAACAACAGGATCATCTTTGGCACTCGGAGAAATCTCTACAGTTGAGTAACAAATAGAACAGCTGCTTCTGCCCATGGCACTGGAGAGGAACTGTGCATATGCATGTATGGATACCAGCCCCTCCCTGTTTCCACGGGCAAATGCCCTTCCAGATTCACTGCAGTGGGTGGGGAAGAAGGCCTGGAAAGGTTGAAGTGGGAGGAAGAAGCTTGTGGCTCAAATCAAGCAACTTGCATTGTAGACTGTGAGAGGGGCAGGTCTGTAGGTTCCCTGTGCATCATACGTCTCTCATGCATGCATGGCTCAGGGTCTGCATGCTTGTATGTATCTAGCCAGGACAGCAGTGTAAGATCACAGAACAGCATTGCTGAGGTCAGCTAGGCTTCTTTTTCTTTGTAGAGAGAAGGTGATAATTGCTGTGGGTTAAGTTGGCAGAGATTCAGAAAGTGAAGTACAGTGATACAGCCTGGAGTCCAGAATGTAGAGGTGCTTCAACAGGTTACACTCTGTGAAAAAGACTGTGGCATGTATACAATGGACTGCCAGATACAAACATCTCATCCTTTTTTTCCTCTCCTCTCCCATAAGAGTGGACAGGCTGGTAGCTGCAAGGCTGCAGATCTATGTGGTTCAAAAAAGAGGGTAAAGGTGAAAGGTAAAATGAGATATTTTGTTCATTTAAATCCTCTTTCTCAACTGGTTTACTTTGCGTCTTGACTTTTCTATTTGTTTCTTGTAAGAACACACCTACTCAGTAAAGAAACTCCTTAAAATGTGTTGCCCTGCCTGAATCCATTCCTCAGTTGATTAATTTGGTATTGAATTATGAGCATCATGCTCATATCCAGCATAGCATATGAAACTAAATTAACACTCAACTTACTGTAGAGTTAGAGAAGTTTGTATGTGTGTGTATATATATTCTATGATTGTATGATATTAACCTTTAAAGATAGGCAGGCACTTTACGCATATAACACCATGCTTTCAAACATTGTTACATAAATGTGCAATCATAGAATCATAGAATAGTTAGGGTTGGAAAGGACCTTAAGATCATCTAGTTCCAGCCTCCCTGCCATGAGCAGGGACACCTCCCACTAAACCGTATCACCCAAGGCTATGTCCAACCTGGCCTTGAACACTGCAAGCGATGGAGCGTTCACAACTTCCCTGGGAAACCCATTCCAGTGCCCTTACAGTAAACAATTTCTTCCTCATATCCAATCTAAACCTCCCCTGTTTAAGTTTGAACCCGTTACTCCTTGTCCTCTCACTACAGTC
>JANRGW010007016.1:0-10601 GCA_024733675.1 Psilopsiagon aymara | reverse complement strand
CCCTTCAGACACTGGAAGCTGCTCTGAGGTCTCCACACAGCTTCTCTTCTCCAGGCTGAACAGCCCCAATGTTCTCATCCTGTCTTCATACAGGAGGTGCTGCAGCCCCTGATCATCCTCGTGGCTCCAAGAGCTCCATGTCCCCTCTTATGTTGAGGACACCAGCACTGCACCCAGTGATGCAAATGGGGTCTCACCAGAGCAGAGCAGAGGGGCAGGATCACCTCCCTCAACCTGCTACTCATGCTGCTTTTGATGCAGCCCAGCACATGGGCAGTTTCTATGAACACCCCCACCTCCTTCTCCACAAGGCTGCTCTGATCTCTTTTCCACCGAACCTACAGCTGTGCCTGGGATTGCCCCAACCCATGGGTAGATCCTTGCACTTAGGCTGGTTGAACTTCACGAGATTGGCATTGGCCACCTCTCAAGCGTATCAAGGTCCCTCTGGATGGCATTCCTTCAATTACCCTTGTAGTTTAAAGCATGAGTGCTACTAACCACAGAATGATGTGATCAAGATCATCAGTGGGGCGAGCAAGACTAGCCCCTGCATATAATAGAGCATAGCTTAGGCCCTATTTTTACTCATGTTTTATTCATGTAGAGCTGGAAAATGAAGCCCTTCTCCTGAATCATTCCAGCATCAGTGTCCTGGGTTAGGTGCACAGGTCATGCAGTTCTAGAAGGAACACAAAATTATTGCCCCAGTTAGGGATCCGGGATCAGGCACTATATCTGCAACACACTTGTTATATGCATTCTTGGGCAATTTACCACTTTGTACCCTAGCTATGCTTCTGTAGAACAGAATATATCACCCCTTTTCCCTTCCCTCTGCCTGTTCAGAGCCCTGACAGCAAATTCTTGAAAGCAGGGAACTATCCTTAAAGAAATTTACCTTATTAATTCCCTAATCATCAGGGAAAAGCCCTTATAGCGCATCATTTGTGAATGGCTTGCAAACAAGGATAGAAGTGAATCCATTTCCAAACTGTTTGCTGTTTCATCAGAAAATGAGGGAAAACCCTATGCAGTTTGTAAGTTGTAGATATAAGTGTCCAAGACAAGTGAAACCTAATATCATGTATTGCCAACAACAGCCCTCACCCACATCAAAATTCCTTCTGGTCCCTACAGCTCTCCTCTTCCTCCCCAGCACAGTCCTCCATCCTCTCTGCAATGCTTCCCAGTTCTTCCCACACTCTCTACCCCCTATTCCCATTCAGAGCTTGCTCCCTGTGGAAAGCATTCATATCTCATCACACCTGCTCTCTCAACCCCAGTTCTAAATAACCCATCTCCCTCCCATGTCTTCTCTTTCATGGCTTTGACCAACAGTGGGGAGAAAGGCAGCATGAGCTGTAGCTGCCTCCAAGTACCTGTCTGCTGCCTGGACAGCCAAAATGAGGATGTTTAACAGACACCACCTTCACTGTCGCCAAAACAAACCAGTGGCCTGAGGTGCTGCACAAGGCCAGTGTTGCACTAACCTGATTTAGAAGGCACTCAGTAAATTAAAAATCCTTCCCCCATAGAACTCAAAACATGTTACAGCTGATGTTGGTAAGAGCAAATCATTCAGGCTAAGCACATTTCACCAGGTTTGCGACCATGTCAAAGCTGGTTAGGAGAGAGTCGTTCCTTTTTACACACAACACTCCATCCATCCCAAATGTTAAGCTGTGGTTTCAGTTCTTAAATGAAAGAGCTCTCATCACGCAATGTCTCATTTTTTCTCACTATTGTCACAATTAAGGTATCACTTCCAGGAGATCACCTCTGTCACTGGTCACATTAAAGCCTTACTTAACTTTTTTGTTGCCTCCCTTTGGCCACTACTCCCCCAGATAACACTACTTCTTCACCCAATGTTCCATCTGTCCCAAGAACGCAAGTTCTTCCTGAAGAGCAAAACTGTAGATCTTCAGAAATCACAGAAATACTAGAAATTATCATTTTATGCTGCCTCTAATTCTTTGATTACACTAGTCTTAAGCATCTGGTATCTGACACGGATTGAGGGTGGGGTTTTTTGTTTGGTTTGGGGTTTGTTTGGAGCTTCTTTAAGCCTTATTTCTCTAAATAAAATGTACCATTTTATGTGGAGATCACAGTTCAGGTGAGCGCCTCCAAGTTATTCTGTTGAATCACACACACCTCAAGGAAAGCAGCACTGTACAGAGCAGCACTTTAGACCCTTGAGATCACCATCAGGCAGTTCTGTAATGTGAGGATTTTCTTCATGCGTCACTAGTCATGGCAAAACGAAGTCACACTTAGCAGGAACAGTCATTCATGTTGCAAAGTGAAATGTAACTGGCCTTGTGTAACAAATTGCTCAGGAAAAAGCCAAAATCTAAGTTAAGGGAAAAAAAAAAAAAAAAAAAGAAATAATATCCAATATAATTAAATTACCTTCTTCATCAGTTAGCTTAGCTCCTTCACATCATGCATTCCGAGTTACTAGCATCTCCGAAAAAGAGAACTATCAGCAGTCCCCGAATTTACATTCTGCACTCATTCTAAACAAGTACAGATAATTACATTTAGGGAATATTTAAATCCAGGTGTTAGACAAAAAAAAATCAAAATGCAATTATTTTGTGCCACCTGTTCCCTGTACATTTAACAGGAATTTTAGAAATAGTTTGAAGGCACAACTCCGTGGTTCTGCTTTGAACTCCCATGCGATGCCAACAGCTATTTTCTTAACAATCCAGACCAGAATAACTATGCAATATTAACCAATGGGCAAATGTTCACGGTTTTTAGCAGAGTTATTCAGATCTCGTGTAAAACTTGTCATTTTAACTCTAAGATGCTGAAAAGATTTACTAATCAAAGTTTACAACAGTAGCCAAAGACTTTCATTTCTGAGAGATGACTGTAAGTACTGCAGAGAGTTGTTGCAGTCAGAGCACTCTGTCTCCTGTAGAAAGTAAGCAGTTGGAAGCTTTCAATATTGCTACAATTCAAGCAACTCATCAGGATTTGAGGCCATTTGAAAGAGGAATCAGATCCACTGCAGAATGAGGGGGAAACAGGGAGAGAGACAGGATGAGAGTGGGGTGTCTTACACGACATCGCCTAGGCACACTAAATATGTTTTAATTGGATGCACAAGAGATTAATTTGATAATGAAATGTTCCATTGATTAAAACTGAAACCTTTGACTCTTTCCAACAATATACTTAAATGAGAGACAAACCTTCTGCATGCTGTAACACAAGGAAGACAGACTCCTCGGAGATGATGTACTTGTGCAGACACACCATGTTGGGCACGCAGCGGGGGATGATGGTCGTTCTGCTCCTGCTGTACTCACTACTTTTCCTTAGACCCTGACAGAGAACGAAAAGGTCAGTTGTACCCTCAGTTGCCTTTGGAGCCTGCTGTGCTCTGTGTTTATCAACCAAACTAATCTATCCGAGTTACTCTGGGCTTCAGAGAAACCACTCATCTGCTGCTCTATGCCCCTCGGTCCCCCGAGGCTGTGCTGATGGCATCTGGCGCATTTCCAGAGAACAGAAGATGGCACAAAGCTGCCATTAAAATCAATTACATGGGTCAATGTTTTTATTAGAATCTCTCTCAAACTAAGTCATCAGGATGACACTCAGTTATTTCGCGGTGACCTTTCTTTAAAATTTGATTTTTGTGTGTGACCAAAAGACACTATTACCAAAAAATAAATCCAAGTTCTAAAGACAAAAGATTGCCTCAGCCTCACAGGTAACCCTCACGTTTCCATTGCAGCACCACAACAAAAAGGAAACGAAGGATTAGTCTCCTTGAGAGGTAATGATTTTTGGGAGGTAGCACAGAGATGAAGTTGCCAGAAGTGAAAAAATTGATGTGGGAGGGAGAAAGGGAGGGGAGAGAGACAGAGGGGGGGGAAAAATTATGTCAATAGTGTGACCTATTACAATATTGATAAACATAAGCAGTTAAATGGGAAATTCAATGTTACCCTATCTGCCAGTAGATAGAATGAGCTTCTAATACACAATATTCACTAATAATCCTTTCTGAGGAACAAAAAGGTTTTTCTGTACCCTGCACATACTGAAGACAAACAATTTCAAAGGCCAGATACACAAAGTTAAGGCAGGGTTGTAAGCCAGACCTAAAGGTACAAAACGTTAATATCTAATTAGAGCTCTGTGTTTGGGACACAGCTTTTCAACCCTTCCTCCCAACAGCAGTGGAATTCCTGTCAGGGGGAGCCTGAAATAACGGCCACAGTAGCAACGCTCCCACTAAACTAATGCTCAGCATCACAGCTGCTCTGAGCATATTGTGATCTTGATCTAAGCACTTTCTGAAACACAAGAGTAATGTGAAAAATTTTATCCTGACCAATAAACTATCCATTAATTCAATCGTTCAGTAACATTAAACTCAGCTTTCACAGCCTATTGATGTAAAACATAGGAAAGCAATTCTGAATAAGAGCAGTAGTCCATTTCATCCCGAATCTACTTCAGTCAATCTCATATTCTTCAGCTGAGAGAAGACCAAACATAAAGTGCTGTGGATGTACTTGGGCTAAGGAGAATTTTCACCTTCAGCAGCAGCCTGCGCATGTCCTGAGACACAGGGCTTTACAGATGCAAGCCCTGCAGTACAGTGGTTCTTTACTGAAACTGCTAAGGTGCTGGCCTCAATAACCAGTGGCAACCCAAGTGACTAAACAGCACATCTGAGCACTAGAGATGTTAAAAAGAAAGGAAGGGAAAGCAACTGAATACCAAATACAAAAATACCAGTGGGCTTAATAGGGATGCATGTATTAACAATGTATCACAGGGATAGCACTCTACCTTAGCTGCAAAGTGATCTTTGTGTAATTTAGGAGGTCAAACTGTTTAGAGGAGCAATAAAAGACTTTACCCACCTTCAGTATAAAAGTCTGCTGCGTTCTAGTGTCCATCACAAGCAAAACCTAAGCAAAAAGTATTCAGAGAAATATTTAAGATTCATGTAAGTTAACAAAACATGGTTCTTCAATTAAGAACATTCAACATTAGAAAGAAAGCTATAAGCAATAATTAAACCACAAAAAATCTAAAGCTTTGTGGCATTTATTTGTTAACCAGCCTTTTGTTAGAAGAGAAATACGATTGAGGATATAGATCCCTAGAGAGCTACCAGAATGTCCCCCAATTTCCAATCAGGTAACTTACAGAATGAATCCTAACTTGGTAACAGAAAGAATGAGCACTTCACAATTACAGCAATAATCTATCAGAATCCAGTTTATGGAAATGCAATGGTAGCAACACAATGAAGCACAAACAGTAGCCTTCACATAGCAGTATCTACACCACTGCACTGAAGTCTTCAGTGTACCTGCTTTCCCAGTGCATCACTTTTTCCCCATCAGGCTTCCCCTAAATCAAATGGGTTGCCTGCCAGTGGGTTACCAGAAGGAGCTTTTGTGGGTTGTTTCTTTGGGGGGTGGGTTGGTTGGCTGTTTTGGGGGAGTCTTTGGGTTTTTTTCCCAGGGTGGTTATGTACCTGCTTTCCAGGAAGCTAAGCTAGAAACTGGCCACACATATGCCCAGGAAACAAAAGAGTGCTTTTATCACCTGTGTAGTCACTGTTGTCTCATTCCTCTGCTGCCGTTTTCGTTTTACAGCACTCATAAGCCACAACAGAAATGGCTGCGAGGAAGTCCCCTTTGGCTACAGTAAACTAGTATTAATGTAATAACACCATCAACAAAATAAAGTGGATTTATTTAAGGAGAAAAGAGTGGATGGGTTTGCTGCAGAGAGGGGAACACCTACAGCTGCAGAGAGCATGCGTTTCTGTTCACAGTGCATCACCACTACTGAAAGCACTTTAAACATAGCACCAATGAGAGAAATACTAAATAACAACTACCCTCTTAGCAAGCTCCATTTATTTATATGTTGAAACCAAAAATATACGTATTTGGGAAAATGCATCTTTAGGGAGCTGGAACCTTTGGCATCTCCTTCTTGGAATCACCCTGCTCAGGAATTGTTTTCAAACACAAGAACACAGATGCACTGAAAAGCACCAGCTGCAAGACAGCCAAAAGCAGCAGCACAAGCACAACCCTCCTCCAGGAGCAAGAGCATTGAGTGCATACTCACTGTTTATTTACAGTAGATGTTGCAAAGTTCCAGTCTAAACACTCACAGTCAAACCAAAATACTTAGGCTTCAAAACATCAAATACCTAAAGGGCTGCAAATGCCAGCACTGGGGCTAAAAGACTTTGAGTTCAGTATACAAGATGCAGCAACTCCAAGTCAATAGGATGCAGTGAAGACCAAGTCAGCTCACATCAAAAAACCCTTCTTGCATAGGAACGACATGTCTGAAGTAACATAGTGCTGGATTCATCAGGAGAGGAGGTCTCAGAGCAGGGTTGCACTCCATCTCAAAGACCTCCTTTTTTACCAGGGTTGAACCCAAACTTAAAAGCTGTTGCATCTCTTCTGGAAAAAATAAATCAACAGAAGCTGGTGTCTCCGAGGTCTTTTGACAAAGGAATGATGCAGAGTTTCCGCACCAAGGATAGGGTAAAACAAAAGGCAAATGTCCCCAGGCCACTGAGTTTGCTGAACAACTTTTCAGGGCTCTTACCTGCAGCTTCCAGACACAGTGGAAACCAGGTGAATACATAACAACCATAAAACTAGCTTTGTTGCCCTTGCCTTAACCAAAAGGTGTTAAAATCAAAACCAAACTCAACCAAGCAAGCAAGAAAACCAAAATAACAAGAGAAAAAAAGAAAAGCCACTTCACAAGAGGTGCCAAAAGAAGACCAAAAGGGTTTGGAAAGGACTACGTGTTTGCAGTCACTTTCCTTCTCCTCCCAAGTTTGTTTGTAACTAGCCACTGTTCACATTGAGGCAATAAATATGAGAACATATGTGATTTTTTTCTCCAAATGTGCCCTTTGACTGTCAATAACTCACAAACAGGTGTTGGCTAAATGATTATAAATCGGCCTCTGGATACACCTCTTCAACTGAGCCGTACAGGACTGGCGATAATATAATTAGACCTAAAAACATCAGGCTGGTGAATGCTTTCCATCTGTTTGGCAATAATGTTTAGTTAACAATAGTCTTTAAAAGAAGCACCTTCAACTTCAGTTCTTAAAGTTATTTATAGGGCCATTCTTAACACACCAGCACTCTTGCTAACAAGAGTTTTAGCCACTTGGAAATTACTAGCCATACGGCTGTATATGAAAAGGAATGGCAGCATTTAACATCTGTATCTCTCCAGATTTAAAAGCACCAACCTCATTTAAAGTCATTTCTTAATGAACAGTTCCATGGTCTGTATTAACATTATAGTTGCATGCACAAAGATCATAAGGAGCCAAACATTTTTTTAATACCAACAGTAGGCCAATCAGTAATGAAGCTGTCAGCACAAAGGACAGAATAATAGCTTCTTTAACCCTCAAACAGGATTTGTTCATTTGTAGAGTAGAAGACACCAATTTAAAAACTGCTCATGGGTTTGCTCACCTTTATAAAGACAAAAATCTAATTTGGTCCTAATTTGGTACAATTGTCTTCCCCATAAAAGGCTCCTAAAGCCATCTTTTATTCCATGATAAAACAACTGCTATAACTAAAACTGTCATGAAATAATTACCTTTGATAGCATACCTTATTGCACAAATACAATTAATGTATTCCTCCCTTTCATTTTTCACACTTGCTTATCTGCACTGTATTAGCATATGGTGCATAGAACAGATTACAGAGCCCTCGCCCTATAAGACGACATATAGAATGACTACCACTAACGCGAATAAAGCAGACAACAGGTCCCTTTAGGGCTAGCTTCATCTGTCGTTCTATTACAACATCAAAATGAAAGCAGCAGCTACAGTTTTATAACTGTGATAACAACAAATAATATTGGTGTGCCTTTGAGGTTAACTGCTAACATGGACGAAGCAGTCTCACTAACCAGCTTCTTTCTTTTGCCTTCCCATCAAGCATCATACCTTCCCACAGTGAGGATCATCTCCAGCTCCATTTCATGGAAAATTATTTCTTTGCTGATTCAATAGTGACCTTTCTGCAAGACTCTCTACCTCAAAAGGCACTCCAAGAAAGCCAGGAAGAGCCATAAAAGTAACTTCAGAAATTCACATAGCGATGCCCCATTTGGCTCTGGCAGACTGCACACATGGTCTCACCTAACTGAAAACCTGCTTCAAGGGAAGGCAGCCTGCATGCATATCACAGAAAGGTGGTTTAGCCAAGTTCACCAAATCATTGAAGGACTACATGAATGAAGAAATCACTATCAGAAAGCTGACAGTTCAGGAAGGGGTAAGAGCAGGAATGAGACGATCCCAGATATATTTGCCTGACTTTTTATCACACATCCAAAGAAAGGTGAGCAGCTCTTGGAAGTATCACCAGGCTCCCACAGAAATTTGTAACAGCAAACCTGCCATTGACCCAAATATCAGCTTACTCTCTTCGCCTTATGCTTTGCAGCCAATTTCTAGATAGTAGAGCTATCCCAACAAGCCCTTCCTGTTTGCATTCCTTCACACTTCTCCCCATTGCAAAAAGAAAGTGCTTCAGTAACCCTTTTTCTAAGGTTTCTTTTTAAAAAGCAATGTGACAAGTCTCCAACCCAATGGCACAATGCGGTAAAACATGATTCCACAGAGCATTCCTTGTGGCATAACACTGTTCTTCTCTGAAACAGATCACACAGAGATGCTCACATTAGACTAGGCTACTTCTAGCTCACATAAGCTGATGAAGCCTGTTTCACTGATGATGACCACTGCAATATTTAATACCTCCTAACAGTGAGCTGTCGGCTGTAACATTCAGAATCCTATCTTGGAGGGGAGGGAGAAGAAAGCACAGCAGGGCATTCCTAGGCACTGAGCAACTATGCTGTGACACAAAAGGAGACAAGGCAAAATGCTATTTGCAATACTAATGTAGAGTCAAGGTCTACATACCATGGCTGGCTTCTAGGGCATTTTACTTACTCATCCTGGCCCTGTTTCCCTGCATTGATGACAACCTCAATGTGGCCAAAACCACCAGCAGACAAATAGCAATTGCCACAGATAGATATATAACGTAAATAAGTGTCTTCAGCAGCACAGACATCCCTATTTTGCAGAAGCACTTCAGCTCTCAGGCACATCCCAAAATACAAGCGAACGTAGCAGTGCAGCATGGCAGCATCTCAGTAGAGAGGCAGAAAGCAATACCCTTTCGTGATGCCAAAGAGGATTTTCTACTTGTGATTTTTAGGGTTCTTTAATAAGTCAAGGGTTAATTCTGATGCCGACAGCAGCTACTTAAAAAAATTAGCTTCTTAGATTTGATTTACAGTGTATCCAACAGCTTCATGGTAAATAAATTAAACTCAATTCAATATAGTAGGTACAATTAATTGAAGATGAATAAAATAAAACCTGCCTGGTAAATAACCATAGTCTAGCTTTAAGAAAACAGTTAATTTTAGGATCCTTTAAATGCACAGAAATTAGCAAATGTTTCGGTATGCTAATTTTTTTTAATTAAAAGATATTTCTGCAGTAAAAGCTCTTTCATATGCACTACTGATTCTTCATCAAACGTGAAGTTTCCAACTTAACACCACTATAGCCGGTGGCAGCCTGAAGGTTTACCATCTGCTGCCACCCAAAGTCACGGTGGCCACCTTCAGAACATATGCATCAAAGCCCTGAGATAAGAGACCGAAGGAACACTGCAGAAGTCAGCATAAGGGGAATCACAAACCCAGAGGCAGGCAACAGGCAAGTCACCAGGAAAAAAGGACATGCTGAACCATCAGTCACCCCACCGAGCACCCAACCAAGGTCACAGGGGACAACACTGGAAGAACTAAGGGCTGCTCTAAACGCATTGCTCTCCTGCAGGGGGGCTTTGACATAAATGCAGTCCTCTGTCACACTGCAGACATTTTCTCACCCAGTTCCCCTCTCTTTTCTTTTTCCCTCTCTACCCCCCCAGCATCTAATACTGACTCTTTTCCAGTCTTCACACTATCAGGACATACCACAGAGCACACCTGCGCTTTTCATTTACTTCAGAAGGTTTTAACACTGACCAAAATAAGCACCTTAAAACGTGTTTGGTTATAATAATGTGACTTTAAAGTCACTAACACCGGTTGAAGAATAGCTCATGCCTGACCAAATGAAATGGAATAGGATCTCTTACTGCAGTACCGGATACCAGAAAGGTTTTGAAGACACACCAGAGCTAAGGAATTACTTTAAAACCAGCTCCATTCTGTTATTAAATTACTATTCTACACTGAAAACATATCAGGTAATAATGTCACCAGTGGCTCATCTAGTAATTCTGGTCCTTAGCTTCTAAAAAAAAAAAAAAAAAGCACCCTTATCATACAATCATAGAATGGTTTGGCTTGGAATGGAACTTAACATCACACAGTTCCAACCCCCTGCCATGGGCAGGGACACCTCACACCAGATCATGTCGCTCAAGGCTCTGTGTCCAACCTGGCCTTGAACACTGCCAGGGATGGGGCAGCCACAGCTTCTCTGGGCACCCTGTGCCAGTGCC
>JANRGW010007015.1:0-38466 GCA_024733675.1 Psilopsiagon aymara | reverse complement strand
CCCCGAGCTCTGCACCGCATCCTCCCCTCTCATCGGCTCTGTCTGGGTGCCTGCACTGACCACCGCCGGGGCAGACACAGCAGAGCTCCCAGACTGAGCCCGGGTCATACGGCGAGTGCTCACCATCCCGCTCGCCTGCCTGCGCAAACTGCCTCAAACCCGCCATGTTTGCCCGCCCTGTTCGCCACACTCCTGGTCGCTCGAGCTCTCTGGGGCAGGTTTTTAATCAGTCAGGTCTTACAGGAAACCCTCAAATAAATGCAACTATGTTGCTTGATTTCTCTTCTTTCTTTTGACCATATGGTTTCTGGTGTCTGGGTGTAGAGAATAATGCAGCTAGGGAAATCAACATGATTCTCACTTTTAGTGTAGTTCTTTACAGAAGTTATTACTTTGTTATTAGACCAGGAGCAGTACTATTCTAATGAACCCAGCAGTACATTGCAATCTAACCCCAAAACCCCTTGTCAGTGGGGTTTTTTTCTGTTAAGTCCTGCCATTAAAAGTTAATCTTCACTGTTAGAGACTTGTCCTTGTAGTTTACCCTGAGTAGGATCTGACCAGCTGCATCAGAAATAGATGCTGCTGGACAGAACATAAAACAATCTGGTTTTTGGGGAGTAAGAAAGCACCCCATGCATTCCTTGATCTAGTTCTCTGGGGCACGGGGGTAGCCTCTGGTAAAGTTAATGGGATATGTACTTTATCTTTACAAGTCATCTACAATTTATCATCACCAAATCAATTCTTTTGGAACACCATCATTAACCTCCACTAGGTTAGGTACATCCATCAAGTCCTCAATCCATTTATCATTATTATCAGGGAAGTCATCACTCTTCAGATCCCTGTGATTATTAATTTCCTACACATTAGGACATAAAACCTATATTACCCATAAAACTCAAAAGTGCTGCAGCATTTGCACGTCACAAGGGTTACATTACTGAGTACCTTGCAATTTTGCATTGTTTTGAAATGTAATCTATGGTAATATATTTAGTATGTCCAGATAAGGAATCTGCACTAGATAAATGGCAAACTCCTTTGAGCAAAAATGCTAGTTTATCTTCTGTGTTCTCAACTTTTCCCTTTAAAAAACATTTAAACGAAATGTTATGCATTTGAAAGACATGAAGAGTAACTTGGTCAGCAGCCATGTCATCTATTCTCCACTCAGTGGGTGCTAGTAACTCCTTTTAATGTCAGTAAATGTTGGGTACATGCATCTGTAATAGAATGTACTCCCTCAGTCCAGATTAAAGGATTTCATAGAAACTATAGGTCTATATACTAATTTTCAGTAATTAATATTCCTTAAGATAGGATAAAAAACTTCAACAGCCTGGGTGTTAACAAATAGTGTTAACAAAATGGACTCAGTCAAAAAATAAAGGAAAAAAATGTAAAAAGACTATCATCTTCTGACTAAATTGTTTAATAACATTTCTTTTATATTTCAACATTAACATTAATTTATTTTCAAATAATAAACTGCTAATGTGGCTGCTATTTAAAGGTCAAGATTTGCCACGTCATACAATCTGTTACACCACTATAATTTGCTAGCTTAAACATTGCAGCTATAATGGAGCAGCAATTTAGTATTAGATGCCAACAGTGACTATAAACTATAGGTAAGCACAAAGCACTCAAGAAAAATAAAGCAAAGTCTAAGATATTCATGATTGGAACTACATAGATCTAGTCATTTAATTGATTGATTTCCCTATAATGGTTTGAACCTACCTCTGTGTTCCTTCCCCTGGGAATACATTATAGTCTCTGCCCTATAGTTTGGAGATAGCTTAAGAAAGGCTCATTCCCAGGAGGGGACGGAGGAAAGTCTCTCCCATACAATATATCTTTGGAGGCACAAGGGGCAGAACCTGCTGAGCTGTTCATGCACGGCACAACAGTGGCTGGTATTGAAGAAAATACTAATGAGACGCTTGATGTTGCAGTCACTACTTCAGTAGATCTATACAAGTGAATAGATAACCAAGCAAAATTTTGTGGAAAAAAATTTTGTGTCCCATTGATTTGTCTAAGATGAGCCATTTTGATTTTATTGAAATAAAGCAAAATTACATGAAAAATAAGGGAAATATATTTGCTTTAGGGACATTTTAAAATAAAAAAATCCTTTCCAAAACATGTTTATCTTTTATGTCATTTTCCCTCTCCCTAAAATGCATAGTTCTGCAGTCACAAGCTTCCATTGAAATATTTTTTGCTTCTTAAAGAACAATGTATAATTGTTTACTTGAAATTAATTTGAAAATGTGTTTAAAAAAAAAAAACCCAAACAACAAAACAACAAACTTTTTCTCTTAGTTTTGGGGTTTTATGCAAGCTTCCTGTCTACATGTACCACAAGAAAAATAGCAGTTGCACTGTCATATTTTAGGTAGGAATTATTTTAAAAAAAAAAACATGAGCTCTAAGAAATTCGAATAATGTATTTCTGAAGGTAGTTTTATGCCAATTCCTAATAGGAAATTCTTGAAAATCACAAACAAATTATATTGTGTCTATGTGCAATATTTTCTAAGCAAACACTTCCCACACAAGCTTAAAAAAAGAAATATAATAAATAAAAAATCCTTTAAAACACTAAATATGTATTTTTTTGGGGGAGGGAGTTATTATAAAGTGACTTGAATTGACATATTTTGATCATTGAAATCATAGCATCAAGCTGGATAATAACACTGCCTTACTTCCCACTCCATTTTCTTTAGTTTTGCCATAATATGTTTTTAGTTGGGAGTTGCATGTGAGGACAAATAATTTCCCATAAAGTTTTTGTCTTCGTTTAGATTTCTGTTAATAGTTTATGACATTAACTTATGCTTATGTCATGTGAAATTGCCTTAATTTTAAATGTAATAATTTTTCTTACACTGATGTAATACGTAAGTAGGACTTAAACAAAGACAATATCTTCATACTCTTCCATTTGAAGAAAAAATTAAGAAACTTAATAAAACCTGAAGAATATTTGCAACTACAAAATTGGAGAAACTATTTTCTAAAACTCAAAAAATATTGAAAGAACCCTAAACTTTAGTAAGAGAATGCCTTGTGAGGATGTACTTTAATTTACCGATATATTCAAGAGTGATGAATTGTGTTTTATAATTTTTATTTTTCTTCTTGTGAGTGAAGCAAAATAATAACTAAAACATTTTCAAGGACACCAGATAAGTAAATGAACTACATATTAGCTTCATTTTTTTTTTTTTTTTTTTTACATTTAGGCAAAGAAATGTCACCTGAAGTATACAGTGCCAAGTAATGACCTATCTCTCAAAATTCAAATTACACTTTTTTTTTTTCAGGCTTTCCCAGGTCAGACTCCTGGTACTTTGGAAATGATGAAGACAAGAGTATTCTGCTATTTCAGTGGTGTAGGAACAAAAAGCATTCAGATGTTACATTTCCACATTCTGAGGCATCATTGAATACTGAGATAGATATGTCCCTTTTAGTCAGGTGTGTACGAAAGCCTGAATTTCTAGCAACTTAATAACTATCATTAATTGACACTCTACTTCTTTTTCTGGCATCTACTCTATTTTCCTGGCCTTATCTCATTTTCCTCTCCACAGCAGGCAAAGAAGCACAGGAAAGAAACATGGGCTTCCAGGTCGGAGGGAACTTTCTTCTAACTCAAGAAGAGAAATAAACGACTGCCTGGGGATGATGTAAGTTTCATTTCAGGAAAGAAGGGGTATGAAGGAATATTTCAGCTATTATTAATACCTCTCCGCCTCTCCTGGAACGAGCTGGTCCCTCTCAGTTTTGTTTTTCTTAGTCAAAAAGAAGTTGTTGTGCAACTGACACAAAATTAAATTTTATCTTCCTCACTACATGGCAAAGAAGGTTTGGGAGAGCTGTGACTCCTTTGACTTGACAACTAGAGAACCTCTATTAACTTATATTACCAGTAAAAGGGCTTAAGAAAGTTTTTTTCTTGGAATTACTGTTTATGATCAACTTCTCTTGCATGATAGATCGTTCAACGTGAAGACCTTCATGAAGAAAAGATCCTTTTTCTGCAATATCGGAATAATAATGGAATGGCTTATGGCAACTGTTGCTGATTTCTGGTCCATAAAAAAAAAAAAAAAAAAATAAATCTTTATTCATCAGTTTAACCTAATAATTATAATAAGTGTCTATAATCATAGAATCATACATTAATAGAGAATCAGAGAAGAGTTTGTATTGGAAGGGACCTTCAAATAATCTATTGTCTTCTCAGAACTGCTGAGCATAGTCTTCTTTTAGGGAGGTATATCTAGACATGCTGATGAGATGTTACCTTTTAGGGAGGTATATCTAGACATGCTGATGAGATGTTACCACTCTAATCACTATTGCAGTCACAGTCTAGCCAAACACATTATTTCGCCAAGTAATGGTACATAAATAGCACCATTATTCTGGTATAGGTCCTGATGAGCCTACCTCCTTATGACCTAATCACCTAATTCTGTAGGCTATACATACTCTCTGTAGTCTGCTTTTTTTTTTTTTTGTCACAAATATATAACATAAAATAAACCCAAGGCATGAAAGACTAAGTATACGAACTGACTACTGTTCTTTAAGGTAGACAGGAAAATAAATTTAGAACTTCTTTTTTAACTCTTCCTTTGTGTCTCTTTTTCCTCTTTTTCTTGTATTATAGGTCAAGTCTGGACTCAAGATCATAAATACGCGAGTATTTATTAGTTAACATGGGTGAAAAAACATTCTAGAAAAATCATTTGTAAGGGAAAAGAATCTTTATCCATGTGAGTCCATTAGCATTCTCTCAATCAAGTGTTTAATTTTAGCCCAAATTTAAATTTAAAGATTACATCTCACTTCCAGTTATATTCAGAATGCTGAAAGTGTTCCACTGCCAGACGCTGTAAGAAAATACACCGTGTTGTTGGAAAAGCCTGTTCTTAAGAGAGAGAGTGTTCTGAACTCGTGTAAAAGGCACTGAAACTATAGTCAAATTACTCAGATAAAATAATAGGGGGAAATATTTAAATACAAGGAAAAGAACATTTTGCCCTTATTTCATAGGACACTTGGTAGGCTACACTTAAACTAAAATGTGGTGAAATAAGCATGAAGTCATGAGAATTTGAGGTACTGCCTTGGAAAGGGTACTAGAAGTCTTTTAAGTCTAACAGGTTTAAATAACTTAATTGACAGTGTGAGGCTAAAGAACTGGTCTTTTTCTCCAAAAAATTTCTTAAAAGAGAGCAGATTGGAAGGTCAGGACTTGGACATTATAGTAATGGATGCCATAGAAAAACTAAAACCAGAAAAGTTTCTTAAATTTTAAGAGATGGATTGACCTGGAATGCAGGGGGAGATGCATGAAAGGGAACAGTGAGCCAAAAGAAACCCAAACTCGTTCTTATCACACGAGTGTTGATGGAAAAACCCCATGCAGTTAGTGTTTTCAATTTCCTTAGTGCGCAATTTTATGCTGTATTAAGTAACAGGGGGGGTTTTACTATTAAATAAAGATTTATTCTTTAGAATTTGGGCTGTGCTCCTAAGAACTTGGTAAATTCAGCTGATGGGACACTATACTGATGTAAGTTTCCAATGATAAAAATACAATTTTCTAGTTGCAGCCAGAGCTTCTCATGGCATTTATATTGAAAGAGTTTGCCATTACCTTTTCCTCTCCCGAAACACATACCTTTGCAGACAATAAGAAATTAAAGTGATGGGAGACCTTAATTTTTAAGTTACAAAATTGATATACTCAATGTGGAAACATGAAAACAATAAAAAAAAGAAGCCCTATCAATCTTATTATTGACATTGCTTAATTCTCTTCTGCATTGTGTTTTCCAGGTAAAGTTAATCAGAAATAATTGTGTTCTATTTATAGAGCTGTGTTTTCCTGAATGCCAGCCTAGTTCCAGCATAGGCATTTTTTGGATATATAGATTTGCTTATAGATTCCAAGGCTTCTAAGCCCTCCAGCCAAGCCTATATTAGTCAGAACCTGAGCCTGTGATTTTTGTAAAACTCTCCACTGTTGGAAACCCCTCTCACTGAGCCAACCATGTCCAGCTCCTTTCCATACCTTTTGAAGCACTTGTAAACCCCAAATATACCAGAACATTTGAAAATCTTTTTTTATGTCAACTTTTTGTCCAGGTGCTGCTCTCAATCTTGGCTTCTGTGTTAACTTATGCCAGTGAAGTCCATTAGTTTCACATTACTGTGTTTTATTTTATCACTTCTCTTGTTGCTGTTCTTTCTACAGTTGAGACTAGATTCAGTTCCTCAGATTGTTGGTGTGTCTTATGTCAAAACAAACCACTGTACTGTCTCTTCCCTCTTCTTTTACTTTGTGCTTTTCTGTTGTGACTTTTGGTCTTTTAGTTCAGGTCTTAGTTTGCTATAAGATCTTGGCAAGTGTTTCTCAGGATGTAGCTGGAGCATGACATGCATTGTACATGTACTGTTGTCACATACAGACTTGTGCTGCTGCTTAAGGAAAATAAAAGATATTTTAAAAATTACTTTCATTCTGTCAGTACTAATCTTTCTGAGCTGAGCAACAGGAAGTAATCTTTTAGGTCAGATAATGCAGCTAAATATTCAAAGATATAATTGATTATTAGGAATCTATACCAAAGACCATCAGCTATTAGTAACTCTTGGTGCCAAATGACCTAGGGTGGATTCAGACCCATCAGTCATAGTCGTAAAATCTCATCACCATAACATTGCTGTTTACCTAAGTATTCAAGCCATCCATAATGTGTTTTACTATTTTTTTAAAAGAAAAAAAGGAAAAGTTTTGTAGCACATAGTTTTTAAATAAATGCCTCATATAATGATATCATGAAGCAGATTCTGCAGTCCTTAAGCAGTCCTGTGATGAGGTCCAATATGAGGTTTGCACATGACTGCATAACCATAATCAAAGGCCAGTCTTGCCTGGGAAGGTGGGGAGGATGACATTTTGACTATATGAGGGCTCTAATAAACTTGACAGATAGGAGAAGGGAGATACAGAAATGCAACTTAGTCCGATATGACAACATCTGGAATACAGAGAGAGTCAGCAGCCTTTGGATGAGATTTCCACCTCAAATAAAAGTAAGAGGGCCCAATAAATCAAACATGCACTGTTTAGAACTAGCAGGGGCACTGTAATCTTTTTCTTCCATAGCTTACTTGTCCTTTATGTATGTGAGTTAAACTACCTAAGGCAATATGAAGAAGCTGTGTGAGATAACCCCAAAAAAATCCCCTAACCTTTTCAGATTCAGTAAAGTAGTTTTTGATAAGGGCTCTCCAGCTAGGTATATACAAACAAGCCCCAAATACTGCCTCCAGCACTACATAATTGTTCTGACTAGCTGTACACTTACTCATGCCTCACAATTCCACGGCCTTCTTTTATACGTGAAATTTAGTACAACAAGCTTTAATGCTGTTCAGAACTTCAGAAGCCAAGGAACAAACTTATTTAATCAAGGAATTATGCTATCAAACCAAGGACCAGAGTCTATGGTAAAAACACAAATGAACACAAGTTTACTGATGCCATGGAGAATGTGAACTGATTTGATTGTGCTTGTGATTGGAAGCCAGAAATTAATGTTCAGGGTTTTTATAGGAATCTCAGCCACCCTCTGATCCCAGATTACAGCTGAACATCACTGAAGTAAAATACCTCATAAGAACAGCAACCGTAAAATCATTTCATGACACCTGCCCAGTTGTCTCAGCTGCCTCAGTTGTCTCAGCTGTCTCACCTTTCCATCCTTTTTCTTTGAACACTTGAGTGGAGGAATGCTCTTTCAGGTATTTCCTTAAAAAAAAATATTACATCCTTCCTACCCTTTTCACATTCAGAATGAACTACATTACACAGTAATTACAAAGGTGAGAACAGGTGCAGAATATATTTTCTTAGATGGCTGTCTACACCGTAGTCCCAAATAAGAGGTTGAGGTCTCTAAGTAGCAGACCAGCATACAGCCTAGAATCTGCCTGCATGGTTTTACCACCTTGTACTTGAAGCAGGATATCTGCCTCTTGCCAAGCTTACTCCCACAAGCGCAAAACTGCTGTCATTTTTGGCTTCTATGTGGTGCACTTCTGAACATTTCTGTTAGCACAAATGAAAGCAGTTCATATCTGTTTGCAGCTGAAATTCATATCTAAATGTAAATGCGTCCTTAAGCTAGATGGGATCCATTGAGATTAAATGCAGAAGGAGCTGTTTAGTCAGCTCTTGTGGCAAACTCATGTATTTCACCCAGTTACCCTTTGCATTTCTGAGGGGTAGTAGCTAACCCATACTGTCAGGAAACACAATGTAACTAAACTAATTGGATGCATATGTGCCTGCACATATATACACTACACAGCAGAACCATAGAGAAACAGAACTAGTCATTTTGCAAATCTTTTCTTTCCTAAACTCTGAGGTTCACCTAAAATTGTCACATGAAAATTTCACAACAATTTTAATTTCTTACACACCAGAAATGTGGTAGATCATATTCTCTCATGCTGACAATCATAATCAAAAAAGCTGGAACTTTTTGGCATGATCCTAGCCTCTGAAGGAAGGAGAGCACAGTAGGGCACATTAATGTTCCTGCTGTTCTTAGATGTGTTTTTTGCTCAATTTCTTTCCTGCTAAGGAAGAGAGCCACAGTTTAAGATAATCTGAACGTTTCAGTAGGATTAACGGGGCTTTGTATTAGTAGCATTTTATGGTAGCAACCTGTATCTTATAATAAATGTTATTTTGTGATTTCTCTTTAGATTCATGTAATTCAGGAATTATTCTTTTTACTTGGCAGAAAAGCTACAGATATCTTTTTATATAACTGTGAATAAAAACCTTAAAAGTCTTAAAGGAAAAATATAGCTTGCTTTCTTCCAATTTACACACCAGGAATCAATCAAAAAAAGGCCAGACCCTTGTTGTATTGACAAAGACAAAAATATTTTAATTTGTTGGGTTTTTTTTTATTTTATTTTTTTATTATTACGTGGGATTGAGAATCTGAGGGTGAGTTTAACCAAAATTTTTCACATCATCACTCAATAATGTGCACTTTTGCCTTTGGGGATCTTGGGGGGAAAAAAAAAGATCAACAGATCAATGGAATTATTTCATACAGGAAAGCACCTGCTGTTCAAAAAATAATTTTCATCGAAAACTTGATAAGGCAGTACCTAAGCATTGCACTCTTATCAGCATGATATATTATGATGGCTCCAAAAGCTCATGCATTGGTTACAGCTTATCATGTCAGAATTGTTCATGCTAGGAAACACCTATGAAGTCTTCAACCTGAAAGCAAAGGAGCTGGGGGAGGGGGGGGGAAGCGTGGGGAATTGTTAATGGGTTATAATACTTTTGCCATCCATACTGCGATTGCTAACCAGTCCAAGGTGATAGCTATGGAAAGGTGTTGCCATCTACTGAGTGCTCAATAGGGTACATGAAAGCGTTTGGTCTTCCCAGACCAGATCCAGCTGTGATTCTTGTTTGTTGTCACCTTCAGCCCTGTCAGAAAGCCCAAGATCTGTATGGCCATCTGTGGTCATTCCAAAACAGGCACCTGCAGCAGTAGGCTGATAGGATATCCATACTACCGCTGCTTGGGCTGACTTTTGTCGCCCCAGAGGCAGATCAAAATTCCCCTTTTTTCCAAGTGGTAATGAGCACTCATGTCAGGAAGAAAGGAAAGAAATAAGGTTTAAACAATAATCAGATTAATGGAAACAAAGATGTCATATTTGAGGTTTGCTGAGAACAGTAAATCAAGAGGTGCCAGGGCACAGTCCCAGGCACCACGAGTTAGTTATCTATGTGGTTCTCTGATAGTTAAATTGCTAGAACAGACACTCACTTTCTTTTGGCTGGTAGCATGGAGCTTTCTGTCACTAGGCACTGTTTAGTAGTTAGTATGATGCAGAGCCCCCAACAAAGTTTGGATACAAACACCATATCCTTGCACAGGAACATGATGATTTTATGTTCTGTGGGAGTATTTATTGGTGTTGACACATTCAAACTGTTCCTTTTGGTGTAAGTGCAAGAATATTCATTGGTATTCTCTAACCTTGTAGGACAGCAATGCTCTTCAAATCCCCATAGATATCTGCAGCAGATTTGTGTAAATTTCTGTAGATTCCATTATATCAAACGTAATGTTATGTAGACTAAAGGTCTCAAATATCTTTAAGTGATCATAAGATTTCTGAAGGTGTTTGTGTAGTCTTCTGGGTAAGAAGTATGTGTTTCAAAAGCTTTCAAACTCCCAATGCAAGCCAAACTTTGTTTAAAAAAAAAATAAATAAAAAAAGCCCCAGAAGGACTTGCTCACATTTTTCACTTTTTTTCTGATTTTTTTTAATATACATGCTCACATTAAAACATATTTCAAAAGCATATTTATTAAGAAATGAAAAGGTTAATTCTTCATTAATTTCCACAGAGGAATGCTTGCATATTTATCTCAAAGAAAGAAAGATGTGTATGACCTAATTATTAAATAAT
The DNA here is from genome assembly GCA_024733675.1 of Psilopsiagon aymara. Lineage (NCBI taxonomy): Eukaryota > Metazoa > Chordata > Aves > Psittaciformes > Psittacidae > Psilopsiagon > Psilopsiagon aymara. The sequence continues at coordinate 27,902 of JANRGW010007015.1, read as the reverse complement.
CTTCCAGGGGGCAGAAGGAATGAATACAGGGAACAAATATGTGTTTATGGATACCTCACAGGGCTGTAATGTGAGCAAAAACTATGAAGCTATAGTCTTAAATTACATGATTCACCGCACATCAGCTGCTCTGTCTCTAACAAATATTACCTAAGTGTTCATGAAGTATAACTTCTGTTACTGCAGTTCTCTGAGAGATTTCTGTCTAGTTGTCTTTTTAAAAAAACTCTAACAAAAAAGGAAATGAATTGAGAAAAGAGTTCATTTTTACTGACACTACCAGAACCACTCATCTCTGAATAACAAAATGGAATTGAACTTGAATATTATTTGTGTGTGAACTGGGCTAACTAGATAATGAGATCATGGTGAAAATACCAGGCATACGCCTTTGCTCAGTTCAGGAATTGGAGCTTAATCAGTGTGCCTAATTAAGATGTCAGTGCTTTGCGTATACTGTGTAATGTAATTTTCCTTCCAACTGTGATTTGAAAATAAACATTATCTCCATGTTAGGAATCTCATCTGTAGTTTGGAAAGAAGCATAGGAATACTGGCTTGTGATGTAAGACCTTGCTGACCTCAGAGAAGCATGTTATCAGAGACTGATGTACGCTAAGATGGGATGACCTTTAATGCATGTCGAATTGTCTTCTTGAGGTGTCTATCTGTCCCCACTCTATCTCAGAAACAGAGACATCTAGGGATATATTCACTGGGTTGCCCAGGGAAGTTGTGAATGCTCCATCGCTGGTGGTGTTCAAGGCCGGGTTGGATAGTGCCTTGGGTTTAACATGAGGTGTCCCTGCCCATGGCAGGGGGATTGGAATTAGATGATCTCAAGGTCCTTTCCAACCCTAAATATTCTATGATTCTATGACTCTATGTAGACATCTAAAGCCTAAATCAATTGATCACTGACATCTGATATTTAGTGCAATTGCACTATGAGTGTCCTATTTGCTCTAGTCTCTGTTCCTCAGGAAAGGGACAGGTGTGCAACAGACACTATACTGTATGTGACAATCCTGGAAGGACATCCTAGACATCTGAGGACATTTTCAGATGGCAACTGATGCCTGTGTGTTCAAAAAGACCTACTCAATCCAGAGGATCAAATGGCCGTTCGTTTTAGGATGAGCTGAATAGCTTTCTGCATCAACTGACTGAGCTGATTATAGGCTTTCTTCACTACCCTAAATGTGGACTTTAATCTTCCTAAGAAAAGAATTTGAGCCTAGTGCTCTTTCCTCCTTTGCATTCTCTCCAACCTCTCAGATAAAGCAACCACCACCCCTTCCACCTCCTCAGCATACCACATTTACATGAAACTTTTAAGGTCTTCTGAGTGCTTTGGAAGAGAAGCTGTGTGTGCTGTTCTTGGAAGAATCAGCTCCTCAGCACTGGTTGAATGGAGAGAAATCTCAGGCTATCATAATTAAGGTATAAGGGGTTTCAGGCAGAAATATCTCCAAGCTCAATGTTTCACATGGCCAGTTCCCCAGGCCAATATGCAGATCTTTGATCCACTACTCTAAAACACCTAATTTTTCTCTCAAACTTCACAGCAAGTCTAAAAACCTAACTCTGGGCTTTGGATTCCTTTCTAGGACACTCAGACCATAAATGTCTTGTAGTTGCCCCACTTTCAGATTCAAACAAATGAGGCAGCTTCCTGATTTATTTGGTTTTAACTGCAAAATAATGTACAAAATAAGCATTAACTCTTGTTGCCAAAATGGCACAGCTACAATAACAGTATTAGACTTGGGTTTTTTTTTCATAATAATTTAGGAGGATCCGTTCTGAAAAAAAAATAAATAAAATTGAGAAATTAGTCAAACACTGATTTGTAACTAGCAAATATTCCTAAATATATAACTGATTATGACTTTAGTTGTCACACTCTTTTACATACTTTCACCAATGTGAAACAATTTTTCACCTCAAACTCTGTAGACTTTTAAGAAATCATATGTCTAATACATTGTTGAAAATGGATTGCAGTGATGCACTGGGTTGGCTGAAATATTTAAAACTTAGCTAGATAATGAACATGAATTTCTCAAGCATGATTTAACTTTCCCTTGTTTTTTTCATGGATTTTTTTTGCATTTTCAAGGGCAGAAACATTGTAGAATCAAAGAGTTTTTTTAATAAAAATGGCACTGGAAATGACCTAACTCTTGGCAAAATCTGAAGTCAGTTCTCCAGAGCAAGACAAATTCAGCAATAGACAGCAAGAAATGAATTTTATCTTCTTTTGATTCTGAAGTGGCTACAAATAGATTGCTTGCCTCATTATGCACAGAAAACTGTTCTGTTTCTTAATTAGCAATATATTTCTGCATTACTCCTTCATTCAGTGAATAACTGGAAAAGTGAACAAAAGTTACTATGACCAACATATTAATGAAGTATCCAGTAATTTCACATAGTTCATCATATAATAATAATTGTTTTTTCATTACTCTTCTTTTAAAGTAGTTCAAGCTTCAAGCTTTACTACTTTTATAACATTTTTGTGAGGCAGAATGATGCGGCAGATATGCATGCTCTCTGTAATATATACTGGTACATCTGTTCTGATATATATGCTGTGGCTCTATAAGAATCATGCCTCTCCTGACATGATTAGCTGCCCTTGAAAGATAGTCTCTGCAACTGTGTCCATAATGTTATATAAAATTTAACAGCTCATCCAGCTGGCATGGTACAGCTCATGTCCATACATCAAAATGCTTTCAACTTCTCAAGAGAAGCTGGCTTTCCACGATCTGCTTACTGAGATTGACCCTGGCCCATGGTTAGTCCCAGTAGTCAATAGCTTAACAGTATAAAAATGCAAGTCCTATCAGCCAGGTGCCAGGCCTTGGTACTGTTTAATTTACTGGGACAGCCATTCCAGAGAAACAGTGGGAGCTGGAGTAAGAGGTGCCTTGCTGCATCAGACTGGCCCGCGAGTATTACTTCTCTACTAGTGACAGCAGGAGATGTTATTGTAGGGAAGCTCAAAGCGTTGGCCAGTATCTCTACCCTAAACCCCTTAGGTTCTCCAATATCCACAGCTGTTTTATTTGTTTTTATTACCATTTTTCAACAGCTTCTAGACTGTTTGTAGACATCTTTTTTTGTAGACATCTTGTTTGTAGACATGGAGAAGGACTTTTTATAAGAGCATGTAGGGATAATACAAGGGAGAATGGCTTTAAATTGAAGGAGGGTAGATTTAGATTAGATTAGACATTAGGAAGAAGTTCTTTAGTGTGAAGGTAGTGAGGCACTGGAACAGATTGCCCAGAGACATTATGGATGAGTCATCCCCAGCAGTGTTCAAGGCCAGGCTGGATGGGGCTTTGAGCAACCTGGTCTAGTGGGATGTGTCCCTGCCCATGGCAGGGGGTTGGAACTAGATGATCTTGAAAGGTCCCTTCCAACTTAAACCATTCTATGACTCTATGATCTTCATTTTCAGAAAACTGCTTTCTGTTGTTATGTTACTTTTCCTTTTTTTTTTTTTTTTTTTTTTTGTTAGTTGCCTCATTTTTATGTAGTTCTCTGTCTTCAATACTCAGGAATCTTGTCAATATTTGTCTCCTAATTTTATTTAGTCCACTCTAGCCTATGACAATGTTGAACCAAATTGCTTTGGGGTCACTACTTCAGAGCAGCTCTCCCATCTACTCTCTAACCAGGTCCTGTGCCTCAAGATACAGAACAACACTTTATGGGGGGTCTAAATCAGGATGTTCCAGGAAGCAGTAATTTATTGCCTTTAGTAACTTAATCTCTGCATCATGTTCTCATTAGGCATTGATCCAGTCAATATGCAGGTAGTTTAAATCACTGACTATCACCACTTATGCTAAAGCTGCAGCTTCTCTAATCTTATTTAGTATGTCCTGATCACTATCATCCCAAGTGCAGGAACAGCATTACATGTTTATTGCTGAAGTATGGGATTTCCACCTGCAAGTATTTTTTTATTTTCCTGTAATATTTTATGTTGTAATACTTTACATTATACTTCATATACTGTGCCTGTACATTTCACTCTGTTATCCCTGGAAAGTTAACACCAGCATCTCTTGCAAGGTTCCACAAGGTCCCTGAGATACTTCAAATCAGTATTGTCAGTTGATGTCAAGCACTTGTTTCTCTATCTTATTCTTGGGATTCCAGACTGGTGTAGGAGCACTTACAAGTTTCGCCCTTGCACTGTCACTCAATACCACATGTGCCAGTCAACTGGCACGGTAGGAGACCTCATTTGCCTTCCCTATTTATTATGACCATGCTGTTTATTTCCCTTCTCACCCTTTTAGAGAACATTGAACATTAACTGTGTCATCCTCATCCCTGTTTTACTGAAATAAAAACAAATAAATGAACAGAACCTTGAACCATGAATTTGTACACAGATTTTTCATGCTGGATTTGCATATTTTTGTACCTAGGTAGTGCATTGGAATGAAAAGCTTAAGTCATCCTGATAAAACCAATTTACTAATTAAACCAATGTACTCTTCAGAGATACCTAAAAATAATTTTTTCAAGTTTTATTTTGTGAAGCAATCATCTTTTCTATTGGAGGCTTCAGATGCAGAGCAAGGTTTATTCCTGAAGTTTCCCAAGAAAGTTAGTTGAGCATTATTTTAGAATTCTTAGTAAAATAGATTTAAAGCAAGCACTATAGCTAAATATTATTTGCATCTTTTCTAAAAAAACCCAAACCATCAAACCCCTTCCCAATCTCACAGAAATTCCACTTTTTTTTTCAGTTTCAATTGAATTTGAAAGAAAGAGAACTGTAAGAATAATGAATACCTGAATTTTCTCACTTCTGTTGAGTGAGCTTTTCTGTTATTACTAATATTGAAATCAGTAAGTCTACTCCCCCCCCATAGTATACTTCAAATTACATATATATTTTTTGTTTAATTTGGCACCAGATATGAAAAACACAAAAAATAGGAATTGAAGGGGGAAATTTTCAATAGCAGCTACACAGCTCAGTGACAGAGAGTACAGTTCTTCAATTAGAATCTCCCTTTTGTCTAAAACTTTTTCCCAAGTCATCCAGCATATTAAGTGCACTGGTCTCAGAACCTGTTAAAATTTTAAATAGTGATTTCTAATGGGTGATGTGATGGGAGTTGAAAACGGACTGTTTCATGTTCAGAAATCTGAGAAAATTGACATGGGTGAACATTAGTTCTTCCATTCGCAGAAGTAGTTGCAATTTCTTTGTTTTCACTATTTTCCATAGTGACAGACATTTAGCCCTTGGGGTCCACTATTACTCACAGAGTGAGCAGTTTAACTATGTTTCCATTAGTATGAGAAACAATAAACTGACACTTTGCAGAAAAGCAAGGCAACACTGAAGTGAATGTTCAAAACACATTCAGTTTCAAAGAAAGACCTACGCTGCTCAAATAGAAAAGCTTCTCTCTGTGTGTGTGTGCCAGCAAATGTGTGTTCCATTGCAATATGAGGTAAAAGCCATTTCAAGTGCTCCCTGAATGACAATGAAGTATTGGAAAGCAATGACATTCTAATCATTGCCGCAAATGTCAGCACAAGGAGCCTGTGGGTTGTGGTTCCCCAGTGTACAAGTTAACAGCTTTACAGTAAAATCACCAGGGAGCAATTAAAAGAAAACGATTACTAACCTTCATACATCCTATTGCTGAAATGTCTAGAAAAAAGGCCTAATTATAGTCCTAACCTTTCCCAATGGGCCATGAATAAGCTTCCAAATATGGTGTGGAAAAAGGCAAAAAAAAAAAGGCATAGTGTGCTATTTTCACATGGTTGGGGTTTCTTATGCAAGGCACTCAATAACACAGCCAGTGATCAAGTACACTGAGCTTTACCCCGAAAATCAATACACTGTAATGTTAACTATTGAGTTAGGAAGAGCTTCAAAATAAAAATAAACCAAAAATAGAGTGAGATAGGAATTCAGCCTTGTTAATGCAGAGAGAAAGAAATCAAAGTCAGCCTGAAAAGCAAGGTCAACCATCAGAAGTAAAAAGGACCAATCGCATAGAACTATTGTGCCAATAAAGTTTGTGGTACTTTTTGTATATTGAATTTCCTTGGTTCATGTTTAATTTGGGCAACATTTAGAGCCAATGTGGAAAAAAAGGAGGAGGGGAGTGACTGAAGACTTTTCCAGCAAATGAGGATATTACTAGATTTTTACCCACTGAATTGTCTGGAGAAGCGCAAATAAAGTTTTCCCTAATTTGCTTTCAGCTGTTCACAGCCACAAAAAACTTTTGTAGTCTTGAGAGATCACAGAAAAGGAAGGGCCTAGTGAGAAGGCTGTCTTTCCTTTAGCCAAATGGCAATATCTTTTCATGCAGACTAAGGTTTTCCCATTCCAGAGGGATGCATGTGCCTGGATCTATCAGCCTTGCAAAACTAAGTGAAAATGGACTGATGCAAAGCAGACACAGTAATGAAATGTATAATGACAATAAACCAAAAATGCTGGCAGCAAAAAAGACCCACCTAAATTGTCCTTCAGTTATGTCTTTTCCCCTGAATTAGCAAAACCCTGGACTGTCTCTTTCACAACTGAGTACCAAGCAGCACAGGGTTACAAGAGGGACAAGTTTCTAATCCTTTGTTCAAGGAGGGCTGGGAGTTGAGAAGAGCAACTTCCACATGTAGGTTTAAGCTCCAGTCCTTCTCTATTATCATCATGAGACAGTGTGGAGATATGAGAGGGGAGAGGGTAAAAAAAAAAAAAGAGAATACTGTATGCTCTTGGGATCTCAAAGACTTTTACCCCTGGTGTTGGCACATTGACATGTTTTTGTGAAGCTATGAGCTTATTCTTAAACAATATCGACAGGAAACAGCAGATGGCCAAATTGCTTGCAAATGCTTTTATATTACAGTTTATATTCACCAAGACACTTCCACGCTGACATGAGCAATGTCATTTTCTAGTAATGTTTGGAATTAGTCCCTTGGGTCACCAATTCCCAGGCATTATCAGATGATAACTCTGAAACTGTGATTACTTAAATATTTTTCAAATCCTGAAGTACTCTTAAAAGGATACAATTTGCAGCCATGGGAGCCTTGTTACTGTGTTGCTATCCATACAAATATCACTATAGTTGTGTTTTGAGTCTGCATCATATACCCCCTGGTAAAAGATTTGACAACTGGAAAGCAAAAAGATTGCTTTAGGCCGAAGGATGTTTCATCAGATCTTCATCAAATGTAGTTTCTCGTTTTCCTTTAAAAGAAAAAGACACTTGTTTTTTAAAAGAAACTAGGTTTATTTAAACTACAACAGATCAACAGGTTTATTTGTTTTCAATTGTTTTAAAATATTTTTGGCCTTGCAAAATGAAAGAATACACCATTTGACACTATGTTATTATCAAAATATACATAAGGGAATTAGAAATTCTAAACTTACTACCATTCAGTGGGCTTCAAATCTTTCATAAAACTTCATGGCAGTTAATTCCACAGATTGTATAGATTCATGCTGAGTATTTTATTTGCAAATCACAAACTATTTTCACTCATCTTCCTGTGTAACTCTTAACTAAATCTAAATATTATCTTATTCATACTTGTCTGAAAATATATAACTTCAGTAAGTCCTGACTGTGCAAGGCAACATGCAAATAAAAAAAAAACCACAAGCATATATACTAGTTTGTAAGATTTTGCCTTAAACATTTTACATTAATGATAGCATTAATTCTCCAGTTTTGGTGCATCCATTAGTTTGGATTACTTTTAAGTAAGTATTACAAGCAAGTTTTAATCTGTCAGAAGAAAGAAATACATTAGATAGAAAAACGTGTACTTATTTTATATATATTTTATTAAGAATACAGAAAAAAATTAAAACCAACTACATTTTAGAAGGTTTTGATAAATGATTGTGACACCTAGTCATTTTTTTGAAATCCTGATGGCTTCAGTGCTTTGTACTTACATGTACAGAGTAATAAAAGTACTGAATCAAGGCCCAACTCAGAACATTTCAAGTAGACAGAAGGAAGAAAAGTATGTAGTGCCAAAAGGAATCATACAGTAAGTATGATGTTAGCTGCATAGTAGCAGTGATATCATGAATAGTGCTGTCAGAATATATGATAGAGTATATTGGACACCAAAATGACAAATTCTGAACATGGAAAATATCTATAAACAAAAATTAAAACATTAAAACCCCCTTATAATATGCTTTTATAAAATTAAAAAAAAAAAAAAAAAAAGCCAGACAGAATAGCATCACTGAAAAAGGTATTTAAAAGCATTCCTAACTTCCTGCTGTAAAATCCTGGTGTATTGCCAATAGCCATATAAATAAACTAGCTGTGATGTATTAAATAACATCTAGATATTAAACTGGAGTGGCTATTCATCACATCTTCCCTAGAAATGACAGTGCTGGTGCATCTGAAAACATTCTAGATTGCAAATGTTAATAACATTCTCCTAAGAGTTCATCAGTTTAATTCCAGCTAAAAGAGAGTCTGTCATAATAGCTCATTTTAACAAAGCAAAACCACTGTGTAGATGTATCATTTTCAGCAACCATTTCACCAAGAGATTTTTTGACCGTGTCTTCTATGATGGGTGTAAGAGTAGCATTCCTTGTCTGTGCTTCGTATCAAGTCTTCCTGTACCAGCCTCTGTATCATGATACAACATAAACAAACCATATCCTATAGGGAAGGATCTAGCTAAGTAACATTAAACTTAAAAGAAATTTCAGCACAATTCCCTCCTGATACAGGATGTCCTTGACTATTTTTAATCTGTTCTGGAAATGAGCGGTACAGAAAATAATACATTAAAAAGTGATAAACTGCATTATCCTTCAGTAGTTGATAAATTCCATGACTCCCAGCTGATTGTACCATATCTATAATGGAGTGTGGTTGGCGTGGGCTGTGAATATCTTTGTTATTCATTCTGAGGTTTATAAAATGCCTACAGCCACAATAGTGAGGCTTTATGTACAAAAATTAAAGACATAAATTTCATACACAGCCCACAGTGGGATGTGTTATGTAAAATGACTGCTGCTACTGCTACTAGAAGTTCATTGACAATCCAAGCAGGGGTGTAATGTAAGCTGGAAAGGGATCAATTAACTAAAAACCAGAATCAAGTGTGTAAATTTCCTCTCAAAGAAAATTATCCATGATAGCATAATTTAAACTCCGCACCAGGCTATGGAGCTGGATGAGTTGAAGCCCTGGTTTAGGATGACAGAATGAGATTAGGGTGACTAAACATGGCTTCAGCTGGTTCTGTACAAAGGAAGCTTATACTAGCCATACTCCACCACTGATTAATTGCTGATTAATCACAACACTACTCCATAGCTTCCATCAGTAAAAAACAGATCAGATACACACGGAGGCCTCTGGAAGGTGGATCAGGAAGGAAAATGGAACAGCAGGAGTACAAGATGTTACAGGTGACAAGCAAGAACATCCTTAAAAAGAGAATCTTATAAAGTGTGTGGGAGAAGTGAGGCAGAACATGATGAGAAATTGAGTGTCAGTTAAAATATAGAAAAGACACAGATGGGAAATGGGTGGCATAAACACACCGACTGGTGAGCAGACAAACTGATATAAGTTCTCCTTGTCCTTACCCCTTCAATGAGGACTACTGAAAGGAAGGGAGGTGGGCAGTCAAAAACAAATGTAAGAAAACATGAGGACTGGAATGGAGAAACACTAAGATGAATCTATCAGAATTCCTGTGAATGTAATGAGAAGAAGAAGTAGGTATCGAAAAGGAATTTCCTCCAACCTTTGATAATGAAAGAAGGCTATTGTTTTCAGGATAGACTTCTAGAAAATGTCAGATTCTGTATATGTAAAAGGCCTAAGAACCCATAGATGCCTCATGAACATAACTGAGGGTATATCATCTGGGTGGATTTTATTTTAGTTTCTTACCCTGATATTTTAAGGACTCTACAGGTAACTTCAGCCAGCTAATAATCTCATCTGAGAAACTGATACCTGCTTATGGACAATGGACAAGTACAGAAACACTAAATAAATTTGTTACAGTGCTGCAAACTATTTAATTTTCCTTAGATAAAAATTTAAAGTGTTTTCATAGACTTGTAATGATTTGCACATTATATATTCAGGAGAATCACCTTATAGGAAGCCTTTACAAGATATAGCCAAAGCCTTTTGGATTCAAAAAAATCTATATGGTCTTAATGCTGGGAAATAAAAAGAGACAAAAAAAGGTTGATTTAACCATGAACTCCTGCACAAACTCATGTCTTGATAGGAGTAATTTGTTTAATATAGTCCTACCTGCCTGTCCCCTTACTCAAAATGAAAAATTGGCAGTACCCCTCAGAAAACAGAAAACAACATTTAAAACTAAAGAATTCACATCCTTCTTTATGGAAATGACAACTATCCAAATTTAAATTTTATAACAATGCATGCTGTAAAATGCATTGTCTGTGAAGCAAGGAATCAATGAAACCATATTTCCAACTGATTTGTGTCATGCATTTCATGTGTGACCTATTCCTTATTGCAAACCACATCCTATGTAACACCCTGATTGCATTACTTCCAGATCCTTCTCATATCACCAGAAAATATCTTCTGTTTTCTCCTATGCCCTCTCTCTCTTTACACACACACACCCACAAACTACTTTCCCTGTTTCCTCCCTTGTGCATTACCTATGTTTTTGTCTGCTATTTGGAGAAGAAAGAACATGAACTACAGCTAATCAGGAGCTATGTGTATCCCAAAAGATGAGCTAATGTATGCATGCTGACTGTCAAGGGATTTACTGAGGTATAATGGACAATGGTTGAGTTCACCCTGTCTTTCCCACAGAGAGGTATGTTAAAAGAACATAACATTTTCTTCAGGTACTTAACGAAGGACTCACTTGCATAAAAAGACATCTAAATTTAGATATTCGCATTTAGGTATGTAAGGGAACACTATATCCCTCAGTCCCAATTTCAGTCAATGGAAAAACTGTTAAAACAGTCAGCCTAGCCTAGAGAATAATCCATCTGATAAATTTACGTTTAGGGACACCAACCCTCTTCTTGGGTTCTGTCAACTAAATTGGGAGCACAATTCTGCGGTCAGGAGTCCACCACTTTTGAGATGCATTTGGTCACCATGTGGATCAGAAAACTTGGACACAGGACCTACAAAAGGCTCTTCTGCAGTGGCAGGAGGAAACCATGCTGGATATATAAGTTTGTATCAAATGGCACTGGACAATTGTGCAAACAACTGAACTGAGACTAGGTCTCCACTGACTATCAGGAATTTAGACACCTACTCTCTGTAGATATCTACTATCTTAAGACAGCTGCATTTACGTATTTGACCTCAAACTGAATGCTCCTGAATGGGTGAAACTGGTGAAAGAGAGCAAAAGTTCCTGTGGAGAATGTATGACGGCATAAGCCAGACTAGAGTTTTGGTTTCTGAGGCCTGCCTGCAAAACAATCTGCATAAAAAGCACTTAAATTAGAAAATGTTAGAATTTGAGTTGCCTTATCTGGCTCCCTCAGGTGAAAACATAATGATATATATTTTTAATTACATAGTCACATACTTTTTTCCCAGAGGACCTCAACTTCATTCGGTGCACAGAAAAGACAGTGCTCATTTAATGAGCAACAGTTCTGTAGCTTGTTTTCTCCTTATTCGTCACTGCGCAGCTCTAGGCCTTATTTATTGCACACAATTATAACACTGCTCGGAAGAGAGAATTATTAATTTCTTCATGGGCTTTTCTGTATAACTCATCTCTATCATGCATTCATTTTCACAGAGCCCTTTCAAAACATATCCTCTATTTGCAGCTGAGATGCTAGGGCTTGGAGAGATTAAAGTCCACAGTATCCATAAATTTGAAGTGGCCAATTTAAGTCACTGAGGAAATTATTTTTTCAAGGACTTAACACTACTTCTCACCCTATGAGCTCTGCACATAGCCCCTATTGGTATCATTCTTGCACAGAGTGCTCATCACTCCTGCAAATCGGATGACAGGAGTTAGCTAGATACTTAAAAAAAAAATAATTAGCGAACCATCATAAAAAGAATTGGCTTATGTGCCTTGATTAGCATTACAGGTTTCTTGACAAACCTATCTCCATTTTCCATTGATCTTCTTTACCTACTTGCTTATCCTGTGTTCCATCTCCCTTGTGGAGTTCATCTTAGTTTTCTTCCTGACTATACATTAAAATTCAATCTTCTGTTCTATATTTAGTCTCTTAAAGGAAACACAGAGCATCAGAAGTCACTAAAGACTTCTTAGTCTTAGAAAAACTCAAGTTTCTCATGCTCAATGCCTAGAAAAGGCTGATTGAGTCTTCTGCCAGTGGCAGAACTGTGACACAAAGCCAGGAAAATCCTCAGAAATACAGAGTTGCTAGCACTGTTTCTGGGACTTTGAAGGGGAAGTGTGTGTGTTTGTGTGTACACAGATGAAGAGCTACTAATTCTTCCCTCCTCCCCCCCCCATTCTTTAAGCCTTCACATCAGACCCAGTAGATGCCATATGAATTTGGCAACTAAAAGAAGGTGGCATTAACTTTGCTGTCTCCAGCTGCATAATCCCCTAAACAAATCCGCATGTTTATGCACTTAGATGACTTTGAGTAGCCCTATCCAACCTTTTTTTTCACCAGCTCTCCACTTCTCTTTTCGCCTTTTCTGCTCTCCTCACAGGATAGCTCTTTCGCTGTCACCAAGGTAACTGTACACAAGCCCTGCCCCTGCACCGTACCGTCTTCATCTATCATGTGCCTCCCATGGCATTTCAACTGAGGGATATTTAAATGATGCTAAGAAATCAAGAACCATTTGGTGTCATTCCTGTGAAGCTGGTGTAAAAGGATATTGATTTTGCAATTTGATACTGATAACCCTCAGTGCTTTCCATCCCTACCATCCATGGCTATCTGCCCTGCATCTTGAACAGCTGCCTCTCATTTCAAGCTCCTTCACAAAGAGCTGTTTCCTTTGACACTATCCTTTCTCCAGCTTTGGCAAGATCCATTAAATATAGAGTTTAGTATTATGAACATAGCAATGATTCATATAAATGGCAGCTCACTTAGGTCTCCTCCAAATGATAGAAATATACTCAAAAAATACAAATCCTGCCAGTCTTCTATAAAGTATCTCTAGGGACACTAACAAAAGGTTGAGCAATGGGATAAAAAAAAGTTTTTCTTCAAAAAGGCAATGCTGAAAGCATTGCAAACATAGTACTTTAGCATAGTAATCATTGCTGAAATGCAGAAAATATTGTAAATGATATGAAATTTTAGTAGAAGTGGAAATGAATAACATTTTCCATGACTTTGTGCTGGCTAAAGACTAGTAGATAGAGTCTCAAAAGTTAGAAGTCTCAAATTGAGAGGATCTTCCATTGAAAGGAAATTTTCACATAGCGAATATAAGTAATGAATGGTTATTAATGAACATACTAAAAATAATGAGCAAATGTAAAAGAAAACATCAATTATATCAATCATGAGAAACATTTAATTTAGAAGTTCAGAAGCTTATGCAATCAATACAAAAGGTTCCAGGATGAGACTTAAATGAAAGCTCTGGAAGAATAAATATCTATTGACACAGGAGTTACCGAGTTCATTTCATCACAGTGGTGTTCATTTCATCCTTCTGGTTTTGAACTGTGTTAATACCTTGTGAGAACAGATTCCTTGTGAGCTTTTGCTGGAAAAAAAAAAAAAAAAGAGAGAAAAGCTTGATTGAGTTAACAGCTGAAAGATAATGTCTACAGTCTAAAAGAAAAAGGATCAGAGTGGAGGCGAAAGGCGAAAAAGGATAAAAAAGAATGATAGGGAAGGGAAAGGAAGGGAAAAGAAGGGAAGGGAAAATGATAAAAAGTGAAAGAAATGGAAAAAAATAAATGAAAGAGAAAGAAGGAAAGAAGATCTAGCCTTTAAAATGTGTATAACAAAGAAAAACGCTGTAAAAACAAAATTAGCAAATGGAGTCCAGTCCAATAGCCATTGAAATCAGCAGAAAAACTTATATTGGTTTTCCCAGGCCTTGGATCAGTCCTGAGGAGAAAGGCCTAAAAAGCTACAACACACCAAAAGTAAAGGTCCTAGGAAAGGAACTGGAAAGAAACTTGAATTGTACTTGGTGGAGTAGAACCTCTAAAAGCATTTCCCAGATGGGTGTCCACTGTTTATTAAAGGATTGAGATTTCATAAGGATTTGCAGAAGAGGAATTAAACCCTCTGAGTTCTATGACCAATCACTTGGCAACAGACTCAAAAATTTGAACACAGTAGGGTTGCTTTCTCACCCAGTTTTGCATGGAGCCAATATGATGCAGACTTCCAGTTCTGGTTACACCAGCCCAGCCTTTTGTGAAGGGATTATTTTCTAATTGGTCTACACCAAATTTTCAAAAAGGCAGTAGTCAATGAATTGCCCATTACAACTGAATAAAGGAAGCGCAATATCTTCAACAAATTGTTTTATACAATTGAAAAATACTGACACTGAAACTGAATCTTTTGGCTGTCTACCAAGCATCCTCACTACTGATAGCAGCAAAGACATGGGTACTTTCTCTGTGCTTTATTTCGCTTGTTAAAGCGTTTTGACCTTGATTGATTCTCCGCTGCTATTGGAAAAAATTACTCCAATTTGAGCATTAATTTCATAATGTAAATTTTCAAGCAGCACTGAAGTTATTTGCTAATTTACGTAATGCTTTTAGAGTGCTGCTGAAAGAAGATAACTTAAGAGAGTGTCTCTGAAAATGCCACCACTCTACCCAGCTGTCATAAAATACATTAACATAGCACAGAAGGCAGGGAGAAGTTGTCCCTTCTGCTTGTTATAGAACCTAGTTATTGTCTTCATCACTGATGGCACACATAGTAGAACAAATTTGTTAGAGAAAGAGAACTCGGGATAAATTGCTAGCTGGACTGCTACTTGTGTATTTACAATTTCTATGTGTCAAAAATATATTGGAAAAAAAGACAAATCGACTTATTTTATTTCACCATACGTTCTGCTGGGAAGTCCAGAGGAACCCAGAATGGGCATAATACTGTAAATAATAATAATGTAATGACTTCTGTCATGCGACTCATGATTTCTGTTGTGCTTGCAGGTATTTAACACCTCTATGGTCCTCACATTTTATAATATATCTGAGCCAAAATATCATAATTTCTTATATCTGATTAAAAAAGTGGTAATTTATCACAAAGATTCATGCTGGCTAAGAAGATAAAAATGAACCCAAGCAGTTCTCCAGAATTAGAAAAGCACTAATTAGCTTAGTATGACCTGAGCCGCAACCTTGGCCTGAATTCTGACATGGATTCTTGGTGCGGCCTTGGATATTTCGTTTCCTTTTGCTTCCTCATGTTCACATTTTCATGATTTAAGGAGAGCAACATTTAGTCAACTCCAGTGTATGTTAATGCTTAATCAATGGATTGTGAAGTGCAAGATTTTTCATAGCTTTTGGAAGATCCTCTTTCCTGTTGATACCATAATTCCTTAGCCTTCTTGCAACTGATTTTAAAAGGAAAAATACATGGGATTGTTGTAGATTCAGTCATATTATCTGAATGTACTGGTTCTTGTCTTGAAATCAAGGGCTGCTTAGCACTTGGATGAGAGACCATTCAGAAATCCCACAGACACAAATCAATGAGCCATGCTGAATTACAGAAACTGAATTAGTTCAAAGACTATTAGGTTCTGACTTCGTGACTGAGCTGTTGAAAAACAGGGGGAAAAGAGCAGTTGGATGGCTAACTATCATCTCTGCCTTTGAAAAATTGCTGATATTTAACTCTTTCCTTTCCTATTCTTTCTTCTCCACCATCTCTTTGCTGGTGCCTTCCAGCTTATGAGGCCCTTGCTCTGAGAAGGAGTAGAAGGGAGTCAACAGCAGCCTCTCTCTGCGACAGGTGAGGGGAGAGAGTGAAAAAGAGCTCCTACTCTCTTACTCCTCAGCCCAGTGGAATGTTCACAAGCCTGTAATTTCACCAGACAAGCTGGAAATTGTAAAAGTCAGGAAGGTTAGTGGAAGAAGTCCCTGTCAGCAGAAAGAAGATAAATGGTGTCTCCTTGTCTACATTTCCTTGCTTCACAGTAACTTACTTAAACCTAAGTAAGCATTAGTTTTCTTTAGGGGCATTGCTCCAAATCTCACTTCAATATCATGCGAAAATGTTCCAGTAAAATTCTGGTTTTCAGCAGTTCCCTCTCATGATACCATATTACTGATGGATTTTGGCAGTGACAAATGACAAAGAATGTCTGTCTCTGAAGCCATTCTCATTTGCATTATTTCCAGCTACTTATCTGTCCCATTGGAATAAAAAATTAAAATTAAAAGATAACATTTCTGAGAATAATATTTAAGTAACACAAAGTGTAGCAGTGTTAGCGTGACTTTAAATTCAGTACAAAGAACTTTCTGATTCCTCTGGATAAACAGATATCTGGTTTAGACAGAGCTGAAAGTGTTTTTGATTAAAACCATTGCCTTCTTTGAATAAAAATATTTTTTTAAGGCAAACAGTGTGGCCTACAAAATGTGAAAACAACTGACAGTTTTCCTTTAATATTTTTTGTTTGGTTTGACTGGTTTAGTGTTTTGGGACAAATGTGAAAAGGATAGTATTTGATATGAAAACAAATTAGTGTACTGATTTAATAAAACTCTTAAGCATGTTTCACTCAAACTCTTCAGCAGAACAATGAAAGTTAGGAATGTTTGCTTGATTTACCAAATTGAGGCTTGCTTTTCCTTTTGACATACCCACAAAAGATGTAAAGCAGTAAGGGATCATCCTTTGATGATTAGGTATCTAAAGCCTTTCTTTTTTTATTGTGAACATAATTGCGTACGAAATATTAGCAATGATAATATTTTTGATATTTTTTGCAGCAGATATTTTACGTTTCTTGCACATTTTGCAAAAATAAAGCATTTTCTTTTCTCATTTCATCCAAATTTTTTCTTAAATTCAAATTATTTTTCTGAATCTCTTCTACCTGTTTAACTGTTATCCTTAACAAACTCTTTTCAGGTTCTTCTATTCACCATTTCTGTTATGTTGATGTGCTGCTAATGCATACATAATCACGTGTATGCCTGTATTTGAGAACTGAATTTAGTCATAAATATGACAGTGGGCATGACAAATTGCTTAGGAAAGATTAAGCAAAATCATTCTTAAACAAAGGAGAACCCAATGTTTTATAAAAATTTTCTATTTTCCAGATGTGCAAAGTGACAAATAAGGTGAGAGTAAGAATGAAGATGGCACTTTCAGTGACCAAATTCAAACAAAATCTGAAAGTACATGATGGGCTTTGGGCAGGACCTTAGGGTGGGGCCTGCAGACACACAGTGATGAGTTTAAAATTAATACCTGTAAATGAGAAATACTCTCTAAAGCAAGGTATATAGATATTGTAGAAGCCTTGGATAAAAATGAATAGAGCTCTATGAGCCTTGAGGAGGTATACCTGCAGTAATTAAGAGAAGCCTGTTGGGACTTGGGCCTTTGCTAGTGTGAAAACGGAGATAGAATAAAATAGTTCAAGGTCATTATGTGAGAAAAATACACAGCACTAGCTAACAGTATTAGAGAACGGGAAAAATGAAAGAAATAGGTTGCTGATACAGAGAAGAATTAAAAGTCCACAAGAGAGATGAAGTAAAGTTTTCATGGAGAGAGTTAGATATGAAGTAGGAGGAGAGTTAGAAAGATGTGTATTGTTGAATCTATGTGAATTTATTAGGTATAGAACAGAAAGTTTTAAGGAACAGTAACAAAATATGGGAAAGGAGAAGATGTAATTGCTAGCAGTAGCTGAACTGTAGCAAAAGACCTCAGATACCACAGCATTAAACCTGATGCGAATGATACTCTAGAGTAGAAATCACTGTGAGTGAGAGTGGATGGTGGAAAAAGAAGAGGGTGAAGAAGACATGTGTTGGCCAAGGAAACATAAGTGGTGTCTTTGTCAAGGACAGATCAGGAACACATTAGACCAGATGCTAACAATAAGTGGTGAGGAAAATGATAAGGAAAGAAATTGCTGAATATAGTGATCTTTTTTTCTGTAATAAAAGTCATTTTAGCCAGAAATAGTCTACTTTGGTGGGTTGGGGGGGGGGGTTTGGTTAGGTTGTTTTCTTTTTTACATGTGATTGATTGTCTCAATTAAAGAATCCTTACTTTTTTCTTGCTAAGAGCTCTTTAAGTAGAAAATACCTTAGGAGGATTATTTCTTAGTATCCTTTCAATAGGTACATGTGTAAAAGACTGGAAAAAGGCTGAACATTTTATGTGTTCCATAGCAGATGTCTATTATTTATGCTGATCAACAAACCCCTTATACAGTTGAGACACCATCAAGGAAGAATATTTGATATCAAATATTTTCAAAAGAATGTAACTTAAGGGTCATGGAAATGCATTATGCAGAGCAATATGTAGACGAAAAAGAAAACAATAAATCATCCTATTGACAGTAAGCTATATTAAACTGTTGAAAAGTCTTCTAGAGGAAGTGCAGAAGCCCTATCCCTTGAGGCTTTTAAAATTAGGCTGAATAAACAGTAGAAAACTAGACTGTGGGATATAATCTTGCAATGCTAGTAGGATAACTTAATTGATCTCTTCCAGCTCTATCTTTTACAATTCAAAACCCAAAGCTTGGGTGTTTTGCTGCCTCAGCTCACTGTGGGAATACAATGATTGTGGATTTGAAAGAGTGGTCAGCAGGAAAAGAGAAAAAAAGTCAATGAAAGGAAAAAAAAATGCCTCCCACTAGGGAGGCAACTGGTGGTGCTAACAAATGTCTCAGCAAGTATGATTTCCCACGAGGCCACCTCTGATATCTAGACCCAGGCAGCCAAACCTGAATGGAAGATAATAATAATTAGATTCTGATGAGTGAAGGACTCACAAGAGGATCAGCTTTTCAGAAGGAGTTAATGAAAGGAAAAGGAAATACCCAAATTTTCCATAACATTTAAAACTGAATTTAATTATGGAATAGTCTGTTAAGTGATTAGATCTTCCTCACCCACTTATGGATGTACATTCCTGTAAGGAAAGGGAGCAAAAGAGTTAGAGATGAAGAAAATGCTCTGGACTTTAACAAAATTGATCAGAGCTGGGTATTGTTAATATATGTGCATTTCCAGTACAGTAAGATTCAGGGTGACCCATAGCTATTATTCAAAGTCAGTATTTCACCATTTAATTTTCTGCTTCAATTCCTTTCCTGTTCCTCTCTCCAACTTGAGTGTTATGGCCATTCACTCTTTTTTTCTCTGCTATTCTTCCTCCTCATTTGCTTGTGCTCTCAATAGCGTTTTAGGAGACTAAAGTCCATCAGTGCAAAATCCATCTTCTTGAACTACTCTGAACTTGATCAAGTACTAATAGCTCAATAAACAGTTTATGATCTATCTTCATGAACAAAACTTACCACAGATGTGAACATACTCACTGCTCAAAATAGCTGCACACTGAACAGGATTAATATTTGTGCTGCTGGTGTGGTGTCTCTGTATTAGGACTGAGCCCCCAAATTAACATTTAGAGAAACACTCAGCACCCATTCCAGGGGAGGAAAAATATCAAGTCACCATTAAACTATTTTTCAGAGACTGCATTTTTGCTGGAAAAATGCTCATCCACTAAAATGAAATGGTTTGTTTAGGGACACACATTTCAGACCATGTTGTTTCTCTCTCTGCTTCTACATATCACCAAGCTTTTCTTTAGCAATCACGAAAGAAGTGTTGCATTTAATTCATATGTACCCCGCAAGGTACAGTCTCTCATATTTCAGTTGCTGAATGCGAGTTTGTCTCCAGGCTCTACTTGGGTATTCACAGGTATGGGTGCCATATTAATCACTATTATGCAAGTAACACACCACTATACTGTTGTATACATTACTGTAACTGCCTGATCCAACAATTGTCCCAGGCAGGCTGGCTTTTCCTTCAAGAAGCAGAACTCATAGATTTGAACAGAGAAGGTAATTCAAAATAAACATATATATATATATGTATGTACATAAAGGTAAAACTGCTTCTGCAATATAAGGAAGCAATTCTGAATGAAAATATTGCCTTCATCAGCTGACTAACCTTTAACTTATCAAGCAAAAGTTAATTATATTAATTATGAAGATTCTTAGCACTAAGCTGCATGAGTTCAGTACCTGGACAATTGATAAATAAATTGCATGCAAGAAAGTTGCAGTAACACATTTGTAATTTCAGAAAATAAGTCTCCACACAAATATTCAATGTGGCATTTCTCTTTGCTGCTGGTAGAATATTGCTCGTGAAATAGAAACTAATTGTTGTCATGTGTCAGCATGATGACTTCAAACATTAAACCAAACTGATGTTTATTGCTAACTCACACAACCGGGGTTAAATAATGTTTTATGGTATCTGAGCCACACTTACTTTGCATCCTTCTTACCACTGCCCATATTCCTGCCTGCTCATGCTATTCCCTTCTTCAACAGTATCCTTAGGCTGACATATTGCCTATTATTAAAGTCCAGAGGACGCAGTCTCTTGATGGAAGGGCCAGCTGCCAGCTCTAATTCGTATGTTCTTACTGTAGAAGATATTAAATCAAATAATATTTCTCATTATCCCCTAAAAACTGAATTGATATAGTACCTTGTGTTTTTGTGAGGTGGTTCTGAAATCTTTCCACCAGATCCCCAGAATAACTCTTCCCCTGTTTCAAAGGTAGAAGTTTATCCTCCTTTCTCCTTTTACTGCTTATCATACACGATTTGGTGCAGATTTACAGATCTTACTGGATCTGAAGTCATTCCTTGCACTGATCAGTCCATGAATAAGATGTGTTGGTTTGTTTTATGATTATTTTTAAATTGAACCCTGTGCAAAAGCTTCTTCTGTGCTGTACAGAATACAGCAATAGAGCTTAAAAATCTGAATTTACTTGCAAGTTATTTTATTTACCCACAAATAGTGAGGTAACAAAATGTCAGGCATCATTCACACCTGTAGGATAAAATACTGTTTATAGCTTTCTACAATCTCATACTAAAAGTCATCTAATTTATGGTGCATTTACAATGCTGTAAAGGCCATTATTTGTTCTTCATATGTCATAATTTTAATTCCTTGGCTCCCGGGCCTGTGAAGGGATTTATTGTGTCATCTCAAGTGTAGTTTCCTAGGAAGAATGAGCAGCTCAGGCCACTAGATTTACCATTTACACCTGTCCTGTGTAGAGCTGCTATACAAACTGCAATATCACACTAGGATCGATAGGATAATACCCCAGGCTGCTATTTCTATATGGTAAAAGTGACACCAGTGTCTTTTACTATAGCTTTAACCTAGAAACATAAAACTTGAGGCAGACCTTGGAGTGGCTGGGCCTAGGCTGATAGAAATACAGAAATTAAGCACAGGAGAGCTTAATTCAGAAATTATAATTAAACCCTTTTTCCTGGTAGAGCAGAACAGTCCAAAAGAATATATTGTTGACCCATATTGTTTTCATATATTTGGATGTTTATGTTTTCCCATTGGAATTTAAGAATTTTCTCCCTTCAGGTCTTTACATTCATATTGAATACTAGATTTTTAAAATGGAATAGTAGTATTTCAAGGCCGTTAGCAAGTTTAGTCAATAAGAACAAGACTTGAGAAATATCCTTGAGCAGAATGTGTTGTTTTATTGTACCAGTGTCTGAAGGAGGACATAAGTGAAAGCTTGAAATGTGAGAACCATTTAAAATGGTATCTGATAGTGATAAAAATTTTTGCATGTAATTTGTATTACAACAGGGCAGAATTCATGCCATCACAATATAGGTATTTAAAATTTAAGAATGAGGTTCAGTTGCAAAAGAGTGGACAACTAAATGACTTAGAAAATCTTGCCTGATCTCTGGTTTTGTGTGTCTCATGACACTTTTCAGGTGTGTGTCTCATGTGATGCATTTTAGATGTCAGTAGTTACATATCTTTAGGTATCTAAATCTGTAGCCTAAGATAGTCCTCTAGACTCTCTTTGTCATCAGTGATTTTTAAAAATCTATAACATTTACTGTCTTCTGGAGATATTTACTGGTTCATGTATCAGAGGGAGTTTATAAACAAGCTAGATTAGATACCAAGGGCAGCTAGGATGACTCAGTCTGAGTTCAAGACACCTTGTAATCATTTATGTATGACTACACATTGGAGAGAAAGACTCAGGAATCATCATTACCTCCTAAAAGGATTCTTTGCAGCTGTTACATCCACAAACATATAGAGGAGACTTCCAGAATTTGACTGTACTTTTCCAGAGTCCTCCCGAACCACATTTGAATGATTTAAAAGTGCAGCTTAATGTTCCCTCTTCCTCATGTACTCACACAAATGAGTATATTATTATCTTCAAAAATGAATTACAGATTTTCTCTCAGAAAGCTCATCAACCTCTAAGGACATTTTATTTTCTCTAGTTTAGGTATATTTCCTAAGCAGTTGCTTATAACATGAGGATGTTGCTTTTTACCCTTGTCAAAATAAGTACTGCAGCAGCTTACAAAGCTTAGCCGTATGCAGTTTATTTCAATGAGTTTTATGATTCAGTAGGCTTTACCTCAAATAGCTACACTGTCAAAACCAGGCAATATTAAGTGTGAAAGATCTGGGTCTTGGATATTTGGTCCCCATTTCTAAGATGCAACTGGAAGGAAAGCACAAATCAAATGGCAGCAAACTTCACTCCTGACATGTCTGCAGAGTGCTGCATGACGAGACCAGAGAATTAGGACTACTGGAATTTTCTCTTTAATGATACATAAAATGTTCTCGTTTTACCTCTACAAGGCAACTGGGAGAAGAATTTACTGGTGGTGACGAGCTTATAAATGCAGAATTTATTAGAAATATCACAATTAATTCAATAAATGAGGTTTTTTATGAAGTGCTTTATGAAGCAACTGCTAGATTAAATGGGCCCCAGAAGTGTAGTAGAGTTAGCAATGTCATTTATAACAAAAAGACTGTAAATCTTGTAGGAGTTTACAGATGTTTTTATTTAATTTCTCTAATCCAAAAGATCTGACAAGATGAGGCCACCCCAGTGTTCTCCAATGGCAAAGTCCCTAGGGCTTCTACACTTTGCAACAAGTAGGAAATCCTTATTAATCCCTTTAGCATTTGTTGTAATGACATTAATTGTGATGAACTCTTCCAGTATTAATTCAGATGTCACATAATTCCAAAAGAATCCCACTGAAATTTGAACAGAGCAAATCTCAACTAATTGGAGTAGGAATCATAAAAAAAATCAGTGTTTCAATTTTACTGAAAAAAAAACCAACCCTAGCCACAACTGTTTTTTAAAGCCTGGCCAAGTTAAGTGAATCTGTTAGCCTTTGGAATAGCGTCGATTACATTCAGTTTATTTGTGGAAGTCACATTTATGTGGGCCATATTTTGCCGTGCAATTCAGCATCTGTTAATGGATTTAAAGACATGAAATGACTGAGAAGTTAATCACTGACTGAAACTTATTATTTTATATACCAGACTTCATGTCATTATATATTACGTTTGCTGCACTTGTAACTTCTTAATGAGTTCTCAAAAACAATTCCACAAAGCCTGTTTATGCTACTGGACCTCTGCACAGGGATAGTTCAAGATTTTTAGGGGAACTCTGCAGAACCTTAGTGCTGACTTCCATCTTCTGTTGTGCAAAACATGCTAAAGAAACCTTTCCATGTATTCCTTAACCACCAACATTATATACCTCTAGTGTTCACAAACATTATATATCTCTAGTGTACTCATAGCAAAAAGTTTAAAAGTTCAATTCAGATGCTTTAAATTACATGCACAAGAGAACCAAATGCTAGTAAAATACAGTAGCAAGCAGTCATGCTATACATGCTACCACCAGAGCCCCACCTATTAGTAAGAAGTTCAGTATATAACCTATTTGGTTAGCATTTAAGCTGTCAATAGCTTGCAGTGGAAGAAATAGATAATATATCCCTTCATTTCTGTATAGAGTTGGCAGTTTTGCAGAGGAAAGAGTACCATGGTAGCCAAACAAGAGAAAGGAGTCTTGCTCTGCAGAGCAGGAATCCTTCAGTTTGAGAAAAATAAGGGAAGATTTGTTCGTCCTTAAGTTTACACTCAGGGCAGAATATAACTTTGATGTAATGGTTTTGAACTGCTGGCCTCAAATCAAAGCATTGTCATTTGCTTCATTAGATGCAGATCAGATCACCAATTAGACATAGACCCTGGAGTAGACCAAGCTCTTTTTTGCAAGACAAAACTATATTTTATTTCTGCAGCATAATAACATGTATTTTGCTGTTTGAAAACAACATTTAAGGGTCCTGAATATTTTACCAGGACATTTAACTTAATAAAATTACTTTTTATTGGTATAACAAGAAATAAGTGTAAGGCTAATGATTAGGTTCAATGGCTTTTTCTATTTTAAACTTTCCTCGTAATCTTGGGCAAAAAATTTATGAATACATGCATTGAGATATTTCAGGCATTACAGTGCAGTTCATGAGGGTTTGTCATTCAAGGATGTGACTGCTATAGACAAGAGAATTCCCACACATAAGCACCATGGAATAGACCTTTGGAAACCACTGAATGAGGATGTAAAAAAGTCAGGAACAAAATGCGTGAAAAAGAGTTGGGAATTAAGTGTATAAGTACTGGCCTGATCACACTCAGGTTCTCTATCAAGAAAGTAACCTCTGGTACCTCAGAACCATCTGGTAAGATCTTTATATTGATATTAGGTGAAGAAGAATTAGAGCACTGATCTGGGTCATAAAGGTCTCAAGTTTATAGTTCTGCCCTGCTTTCTTCAGCACAAGAAAAGGCTACTCTTTGAGCGAGGAAAGTGGACCATGAACCCATGTAGTGTACTGTTTTCTGTGAATTACTGCCAAACTCTTCAGCAAGAACTGTTCTATTTTGCATTCATAATTAAATATTCCTCGGTCAGTGGAAAAGACTGATTAAAAAGACACACACAGAGTCCATGATAACTGGACAGGCAAAGTGCTTGTGCTTTGAGAAACTCACTTTCTTCCATTAAGCCAAGCTCAGAAAATCAGCCCAGCTCCTGAATTTCAGGCAAGCAGTTACCTTCTCTCTGGATAAGGTGTTCAGGTATGCATTCAATTTCACATGTTTCAAGGTTTAAGATTTGCTTAATTTGCTAATCTGAATGTCTAGAAAGTCTCATTTTTGAGATACCACAGACTACTCTTACCTCTGCATTATTGAAGGCATGTGATCATTAAATTTTCTCAGTTTACTTTATTTTTAACAGATTAAAGGATTATTGTGCCTGACTTCTAAGAACTTCATCTCTTTCCTAAATACCTTGATGAAGGTAGAGTTCTGTTTTCAGATTTGTGAAATCTACAACTTCTAGGAAGCCTGGAGAAAGAAACTGAACATAACCATAGCCTATGTCCCCAGATGATGTCAATTTAACTGCAAGGCAGTTACTGTAACTTAAACCACATGAGAGAAAATTGATTAATATCTCTTACCTTCCATCCTCTGTAACATGTTCCTTCTCCCACTGTCATTTACAGATCACTTTACAATCACTATTTAAGCCAACTAATTATTTTAAGATTTTGGGGTATGAAAGTTGCCTCCTACCCTAGCACCTGCTTCTGCTTACTGGAAACTCACACAAAAATATCCAAAGAGGTCATTCAAGCACATTAATTTTTCACCCCTTCCATCCCTCTTTTCAGCCACACCATCCACTTCTCCCACTATGTCCAGGGAGTGCATGTAACTGTAATGCTTTTTGTCTTTTCATTTGCTGTTTTGTAAAGCCCTTTAATCCCAGAGAAAAAATAAAGAAAAAAAAAAAAAAGGCAGACAAATAAAACAGAACCAAAACAAAACAAAAGCAAACTCCACAACCACCTCAAAAATACAGAAAAAGAAGCTGTCAATAAATCAGCTTTCCCTCTTTCATGTCAAAGGAAAACAACCAATCGTTTAAATAATCAGTATAATAAATAATGACAGGATCATTCAGCTGTAAGAGAACCCCTATTTCTATAGGACCAGCTATGACTTGTCAGAAATACATTTAAATCACCAGTCTGCTTTGCACTCATACAGCTAATATTATGGTTTCTCAAGTGAACTAGTGGATTTTGGAGCATTAAGACTAAAATAAGCATAAGCACGTGGGATTTTTAAGACAATTACAAGTTGGTTTTGCAGGTACTTGCATGGATCTCAACCAAGAATCTAATGATTGAGGAGTGAAAAACTCACTGCAAGTGACTTACTTGTTATCGCCCAAAGAGTACATTGGCACAGACCTCCCAAGGTCTGGGTATCTTGATGAAATCTCTTCTGTCCCTCCACAAAAACTTCTTCCCAGTCTTTGCTCCATGCTTTTACCTCTGTCACATTTTCTTTCCTTATTCAACCTTCACATTTTATCTTTATTCCTTTTGTCTAACAAATTCCAAGCTTCCTGGTATGGAAAGCTCCAGATCAAGCACTTAATGCAACAATCTTTAGGCAACTTAATATGTAAAAAAATATTGGATGATGGTGCTTAAATCTCACGCGTAAAATAAAACATGTCAAAGTTTTGGATACCTTAAGAAAAGTTGCAGAGAGTCTAGTATGCTTTCAGTCTGGTTTTGATTTATTAGGACAGATTTTCCCAGTGCTTTTTTAAGTAGTTGGACAATCTGGTACAGAGGCGCTGAGGAGTGCTGGCAGGTAGAAACTAGGGCTGCTAATTCCGTATCATCACTGATATCCTGTGCTACTTCAGGGTGTCATTTAAGCACTCATCTCAGTTTTCAAGTGTCCACTGCTCAGTACTTGTGTCCTGATTTACGAAACTGCCAATCTTCCACAGTTCCTTCTGACTTCTCATTGTTAATGGCAGTACGAGCAATGCAATATGAATTGCTTCACAGTCTTCAGACGAAAAACTCTTTGGAGCCTACTTCTCATTTGCACTAAGAGCCTTTACATTGCTGTGGAAGTTCAAGGGAGATTTAATGTAGGTGTAAATGAAATTTTTACTTACCTGCAAATCTCTTTTTCATTATCACTATTTTGATAAATGAAAAATATTTGTACATATAGAATAAAACCTCTTTTTGTTAGCACACAGCCCTCTGTATAGTTGTGTCACTCCCATTGAATAGCCTTTCTCAGATCATTTCTTGCTTGTGGAAAAAACCTGTGATAATCATGGATCACAGGCACAATGACATCTCGAACAGAATTATTAGAGACCAAATTCCTCAGGATGATTGTCTCTTCTATCCTCTCTCACTATGAAACATGGAATTGGAGTTGTCCTGGGTTCAGCGATAGCAGTCGTTTTTCTCGGTTTTGATAGTTGGTGCAGGGCTGTGTTTTTGACTTTCGGCCTGGGAACAGCACTGATAACACCGACATTTTCAGTTACTGCTTAGAACATTTTGGTCTGGCCAAGGACTTTTTGAGTCTCATGGTCTGCCAGGGAGGAGGGGAAGCTGGAAGGAAGCAGAGACAGGGCATCTGACCCAAACTGACCAAAGGGGTATTCCATACCACAGAACGTCATGCCCAGGATAGAAAAAACTGGGGGCAGTTCAATTCATGGCTTGGTCATCAGGTGGTGAGCAGTTGTATCCTCTTCCCTTGTTTTTCCCTGGTCACTATTATTATTGGTGGTAGCAGGAGTGATTTGTATTATACATCAGTTACTGGACTGTTCTTATTTCAACCCATATGAGTTACAGTCTTTAGATCGG
>JANRGW010007014.1:0-12359 GCA_024733675.1 Psilopsiagon aymara | reverse complement strand
CGGGCCCCGCGGACTGGCCGACACCAGCTTCTGCCGCTGGGCGCAAGGTATCTGCGTGAGCCATGCTCCAGCTCCTCTCCCCGCCCGGCCCTTCCCCCGCCCCGGTGTCTGCCCGGCCTTCTGCCCCCTCCTCACCGGGGGCCTTGCTCGGCCCTCGGCCCGCCCCACAGCTCTCGGCCCACCTGCCCGGGCACACCCACAGCTCTCCTGGGCGGTCGCCCGGCCGCCTCCGCGGGCGGCGGGGCTGGCGCGGGGCTCTCCGTGTCCGTGTGTCCGAGAGGGGCGGCGGTCCCGCCGCGTCGTTAGGGAAGGGGACGGGGGTTGTCGTTGTTGTTCGTGTTCCCGTCACCGGCAACTCCGCGTGTGGCCCACGGGAAAAATGATGCAGCAGTTTCGCTGGCTGAGCGTTACGTTTTTGCAGCTTGTTCGTCTTTTGCCACAAACCTGCAAAGGAACTTGAAACAGCGGGGAGGGGACTGCGCTTCTTAAATGTATTTCCTAGCATCTTGTGCCGTTATTTACATAGCTTGTGGAAACATGAGCGCGAGTTGTCTGTGTTTTTTATTGGGGAGGGGGGAGGGAGAGAGGATGAACATGGGAGTCTTAAATAGACGTGGCGAAAGTGAGGGCAGGCTTGGGACACAGGCTCACACGTTGTTTTAAACTGGTTCTTCCGCCGTTGAAACAGGTGCACGCCGTCCTTAGGGTGGGGCAAGAGATAAAGCAAAACAACCGGGGAACCTGTGGTGTTTGTAAGGTGTTTTACCGTATTTAAATTGTGCAACCTATGCATGGTTTCTTCTTGATGGAGACTTCGTGGTGTTCTTCCAAAACTGCAGTTGCAGGGTGTAGTAGGGAGACTTGCTGATAAAAATAATGCACAAGAAAACGGTGTGTGTACTTGTCCTGGCTGAAAGAAGGGAGTAATAGCCTTCTCTATGACTTACTGTGGGCTTTGAAGAGTTCTAGTAATGGTTATGAACATCATAATAAAAACATCACAAATTCCTGAAGAAAATCTCCAAATGGTAGTGGAATTCATAGATTAAAAAAATAATATAATGTGCTCAGGTCTCAGGTTAATGTTGGCCAAAACAAAAGGATGTTTTTAGTGCTCTCTGTACCTTGCTCCTCAGTTTGGTTTTTTTTTTTTTTTAAACATGAGCTTTGTTGTTTGCGTAGTTTCAGTGGATTCATGTGTGATGTTATTTGGGAGCTGCGCAGCTTCTCCCCTCTCATGGGACACAGCGTGCATTAACAGACTCTCCCGTCTTTTTCCTTAGGTTGATCTGTGTTCAGACAATTCAGTGAGAAACAGTTGGGGGGGGGGGGAGGTGGTAAATTCTTTCTAAGGTCTAGAATTTAAGCAGGTCTAATAAAGTGCTACTTTTTTTTTACTGAATCAATTAATTGAAATATAATTGCTTTTTAAAATAGCTCAAGTTTTGGTAGAGTATTGCTGTTTCAGTACAGAAGTACTGTGAAGTCAGAAAAAGTAGTGTCAAAATACTTAATTACTTCTTTAACTTGTAATGTCAGATTACCAAAATCGACATTTTTCAAGATAGTTTGCATAAGAATTTTTAGCAGTTTCAGTACTTACTGGAATGTGTGTCGTAATGTCCCACACATGTGATTCTGTGAAAGATTAATGGAACAGGCCTCTCGTGTTCTTGATGAGTCCTGGAAAGGAGCTATTATTTCTTAACTGTCTTTGGGAAAAGTCCTGTAACTGTACTGTGTAGTGCATCTGTTCCCTTCTCTATATCCTCTCTAGTATAGTCAATTTTATGTAGTGAAACTACATGATATTAAGCTAGTGTGTTGTTTGGAGGCTTTGTGCTGGGAATCAAAAAAGTCAGTCTTGGTTCTTTGTGTTGTGCAGCAGCATAACATTTACCCAACTTTCGATTTCTGTTCTGTTGAGAAAGTTCTGCACCATTTACCTACTGCAGAGGAGTTTTGTCAAAACTGACTCATCAAGATTAAAAAAACCCTAAGCATAAAAATCAAGCTTTATTATTTCCACAAAGCTGAAAAGACAGACTGTTGTTTCACATCATATGTGCAGAAGGTATCATACAACTAGTTTGGTGTTTGGGGTTTTTTTTGTAGTTTGTGTTTGAGTATTTTTAGGGTGTAGTGCCAGCACTGGTATTTATTTCAGATACTTTGTGAATGTTGTCTGATCCTTTCTCAAACCATTTGGAAGTTAAGAACTGTAATTTACAGTTGGAAAGAAAAGTAGAGAGTAGGAAGGGTGTTGAGTAATGTAAGACTCAAACCAGCCAGTTTCTCAGTAAAGATAGCAGTGTTCTGGGAATCATGCGCCAAATTTGTTAACCGTCATAGTCGTTTGGTCAGAACTGAGGGCAGGCTGTTCTGTGGGCAGTTAACAGAACTGACCTAGCTAGCATGCTATGCTATTTGAAGTTAGTGACTAGCTCTCTCATTTTGCTGCAATGGTGGCTTTAAATATACTGGTTTGATTCCTGATTTAAAGGCATGGTTGCAAAGCTGTTGTTGCAGTTGGTTTTTGGTTGGTTGGTTTTGGTGGTTTTTGTTTTAAATAGGTTTTTTGGTTTTGTTTTTTCTTTATGGTTGCAACAGAGTTTGCAGTTTGAACTTACTAAATACTGTTTTCCAAAATCTTCAAAGTGAACACCGAGTGTAATGCTAAGGCTTGGTTCTGTACTTAAGTGTTTCTTGGCATAAATATGATGACTTGGGAAGAAGTTAGGGAGGACTGAACCCTAAAGAAACATACTCTTGTTAGGAGTGATTTTCTTCATTGATCCAAGAGACATATGCCATTCATAGAGGCGCTTTTCAGATCAGCCCTAAGGCATGTAGCATCAGGTTTACCCAGCTATGAATGTCTGGCATGTTTGAGTGCAGCATCCTTTTGAAATTACTTAAGCTGTTTTCTTACTGGTCTTTGGAAAGAAAAATATGGGCCAGTCTTCTCAAAGCAACTATTTAACTTCAGAAGCATTGCGGGAAAGTTTTAATACTATAGTTCATATACATATAGAACATATAGTTTATGTATATTTCATACATATATATAGTACATGTATAGTTCATATATATGTTCATGTATATGAACTATACATGTACAATGTAAAGAAGTGTTTTATCTAGATCCTCTTTCAGCCTGAGAGCTGGAAAAGTAGATAGAAAAGACAGGCTGTCATTCTCCCTTATTATCTGTAGGTTTCCTGTTTACTACATGCTTGGAACTGTTTCTGGTCCACTACATTGAAGCATCACCAGATTGGCTTCTATTACGTCCTTGGTTAAGGAGCTAGATTATGTAGTAGTGGGTTTAAGTCACTGGAGCTGTAATATTGTTAGACCATGATCAGGGCAGGGTTACTGGGAAATAACATTTTTGCCAAACAAGCAGATACATTTTGAGCAGAAGGAGCACACTTGCCACTCTTTAAAGTCTTAAATAGAAGTAGCAATTCAAAAAGTGTTCCTCTGTGTTGAGTTTAGTAGTTTTGAATTAATTTGGGTGATGGAAGAGAAACAGTGATTGGTATCTCTGTAATTCTTGTAAAATGTTCTGATGGCTGTGATTAATAGAATATTTGCACTGGTCTGCTTTCCATCTCTGAGTTCCATATTACTTGCAAATAGTTAATCAGGAAGAAAAGCATTTTTCAATTATTATTCACAGTTTGAGTATAGACAAGTATGGATTGTACAAACAGCTGGAGGAGGTGGTTACACCTATTGGCCTACCTCTGCCTACTTGCTGCTGCTTGTCTGCCATCAGTATTGCCTCTTCAAATCTTCCGGTGGAACTGCTTTTAGAGCTTCTGCTTTACCGATGCCAATCACACTTAGCAAATTAAACCTTAATGAGTGGTCTTCATGTCATGGTCTCTGGACTGCTTTTAAGGCATCTGTAGAAATTAAGTAATAAGTTAGGAACCAAACTTGCTGCCAGGACTGTGCACATCACGTGAGAAAGCCTTCAAAGAAAGAAGTACTGATGACCACCAACTCAGAGCTTCTGTGTAAGCAGAAGGTATTGTTTCTGTTTAAGTAGGTTTGCTAATTCTGCCAATAGGAAGTGGTCTGTCTTGCTAACACAAGTCATACTACTATTAAATGTGAGACAACAGTAGCTTTTGGAAAAACAGTGGGGACATGCTGCTGAGAAGAGCTATCTAACAGCCTTCTCTAGGGAAGAAGTCTGTTCTCAGTTTTATGCTGGCAAACTTTTTTCTTATTTCCTCTCTTGGAGTGGCATACTGGTTTTGGGGTAATAATACTGTGCTTACAGAGAAAATAACCACATCTTGCTGTTTTAGACTGCCAAATGCCTCTCTGTTGTATATGAGATTTAAATGTTTATTTAATGCATTAACATAATAGAGAGTTGTCTTAAAATAATGGGTTCATTCTGAAGGTCTCAAAACCTCTTGTGAAGCTTGCTCAATGAAAAGTTAGGCTTTGGAACAGAAATACAGGTTTTTGAGAACTATGTGTGTAAGTAACAGTCCTTTCAGCACTGTTAAACTGGAAAGAAAACAGATGATGCCATTCACTGTGAAAAAATGGGGTGTGAACATGTAAGTGAAGCTTTTAAGATTGTATTTTCTGGCTAATGGGCATGGTGACTAATGGTGTAGTTGGAATACCCACAGAGCAGTGAGAAATTGAAATGCCCTGTAACACAATTACCTAAATAATTAGTGAACCCTGGAATTCTTTGCTGCTGCCTGGGCCCGAAAAGGAATATCTGGAAAGACACTGGCCTTACTTTAAGAAACGATACAGTGCTAATGAGTCCATTCTTTATTCTGGATAAATCTGATGGGCTTCAAGAAAATAAAAAGTCTTGAGGAATGTTCCCATAGAAGGTTTTTATCAGGGTTCGGATTCAGAAGTTTCAGTCAAAAAAAGCTTCAGAGTTTTTACAAAGGTGTGAAAGGAGGCAGACACATTGGAATTTTACCTTGTTTTCTGGCAGCTTGTTGCCCAGTTTAGTGCTAGCCTACTAGGTAATTTGGATACCTTCCTCAAACCTTTCCAGGACTTCCTGGCTCTTTATCCACAACCCATTAAGTGGGAGTTTTGTTGTGGTATTGCTATCGTAAACACTCCTTTCTTTCTGTGTGGGAGAGAAAAAGTTGTTTGGTTTGATTTGGGGTTTTCTTCCCTACAGAAAATCTCAGAAGTTTGTTTACTATAAAAACACACTTTGAAATCCCAAAGCCACATGCAAAATGCATCTATCATTCTACACCCAGCTCTAAAGAAAGGATGAAACATTAAGACATGTTGTAAATCTTGTATTTGGGTAATAATGGATTGTTCTAATGTTTCTGTCAGGCATTTCTGGTATTCCAAAAAAGAAAAATATGGTTCCATGGAGAGAGGCTGGCTCTGCAGAGATCAGGACAAAAAAAAAAAAAACAATAGCCCACCATCTTTATAGCTAGTTTGATCAGAAATAGAACAAGGTTTGTTCTAATGTGGTTAATGTTGCATGCTCTTTAGCTACTCCCCTTGTTTCTTTCTTTCATTCTCATACAGAGTGAAAACAGTGAAGGTGTACAGCATCCTTTGTACAATGAGTGTTACCAATGCCTACGCTGTCTTGAATGTAAAAAAAAAAAAATTAATTTTGAGAAATAGGCAAATAATAAAGAGATGCAAGAAAGCAATGGGGCTGTCATAATAAAAGAATAAATGTGTTTTGTAGTGCTTTGGGCAATGATATGATGTGAAGTGTTGGATGAAAAACAAGAGTAAGTAACTAAGCCATACATTAATTTTGGCAAAATTTATGTAGAAGATTTAACAGTTAGGTGTAAAAAGAAATACGGGCCTTGGTAAATGCTTTTGGGGAAATAAAGAGAATAAAACTGTGTGTTGTGTGATTAATACTGGACTAATGATATAAAGACAGATTTAGGAATATCATACTGACCATAACTGACAATGTTGGGCAATACACTGATTACCAACAGGAATCTAGACCTGCTTCTCCCCCTGCCCAGAAAAGAAGGTTAAAACAGTAGAACAGTAGTGGAATTGGAAAAAAAATGGGGTCAATGAGGTCAAAGCCATAGAACAGTAGTGATGTTGGAAAAAAAAATTGGGGTTAATGGAGCCTTTAATAGGGTTATAAATTAAAAGGAAGATGAATGATAATCATATTATTTTACATTTCTTATAGATAAAAAATTATAGTAATGGATAAAAAGGAGGTAGTTTTTTAATTTTATTTTATTTTTATATAAAAAGATGCTTTTGGCTTCATTTGGCTACAGCCCATTCACTCTTAAGTAGAAACTAGTCTGGATTAGAGATGCTAGTCTCAGGTGGTAGTTTAAAGGGTGGCCAGGCCATTCCTATGAATCACATGGCTGAGCCTGGAGTTGGTGAGTGTTTATAGAGATTGCCCAAGTTATAATTACTGTGCAGGGTAGAAAGGTAAGTGGGTGTGATTGCAGGCTGAGGTAGCCTTGAACCCAGCTGGACTTCATACTACAGGATTTTGAAATTTTGCCTGAGCTGACTTCAGATTTTGTAGAAGTTTTAAAAAAGTGAGTAAGAGTAATATCCCTGAAGCACTTAATTTTTAAGGGCTTAAGGGCTTTTAGAACAAAATTGGTGTTTACTATGCATTAAGCGGCATTTAGGTAAGAAGAAATGAAATGTTCTGTTAGGCATGAAGTATGTTTTTTCCTTTGGTTGGATTCTGTTAAATTCTGTGTAATATCAATTTTGCATTGTGTACCTCAAATTTATGTTCACTCTGGAGGATCACACTCAATTTTCTTTATTTTTAGGTAGCAGTTTTGAAAAACAGAGCAGGTTTAATCTGAAACAGCTCGTGCTTTCTATAAGAAGCCTGAAGAACGTGAAACAAATGCAAGATTTCTTAAATGTGGTTCAATGGTACCACATCCAAGTATGTTTTCCTTCTGCAGTGGCTAAATCATTAAAACAACTAAAAAAAGCCTGGTGGTTGCAGTGTGTTTAGATGGCATGCAGTCACGCTACAAAGTAGAAGATGACTTAGCTTTTAATATCATAAGCCTGCATAAACTAATTCAGAAAGTTTAAAGGACTGGTGATATTTCTTACTGAAGCATGTTAACAGGCTTAATGAGTGCAAACTTTGGTCGAAGTATGGATTAATGGAGCTTTGTTGCTACATTAGGTGATGCTGGGAACTTAAGTATGTGGGATTGATCTGCATATGGGGTTTGGATATAAACCTTCGTAATGCACATTTGCAGATTCAGTTAAAAAAAAAAAAAAAAAAAAAAACAACAAACCCTGGGGCCTCCTGTCAGACACAGGGGAAAACCCATTTTTTTAAAGAAGAATGGCTATGTTGATCCATCCTTAGAAAAAAAATCACATTGTTGAACAACAGTCATTTATGTGATGAAATATGGCCCTCAAAACATGCAGTAAATCCTCTCTTGTGCTGGTTGGGGTGATGTACCGGTCATCCAATGGTGTGGAAGTCTGCACTGGGGACACACATTTCCCCAGTTCAAATTCACAGCCAGGGATTAGAGATGCTTTTGATGTGGCTGCATGTAATGATACAGAATTGGGAAGAGGAGACAGTGTTGGTAAGCAGCATTGAATATTCTTTGTGCTAAGCCTGACACTGCTGCGAAAATATGCATGCGTGTCCCTTTTCTCCTTTCCTCTACTTGCTTGTGCTTGCTGGGTTGCTGATTACAGTTGTGTGGTTTCTAGATTACACTGAACTAGAGTCACTTCAGCACAATTTTATCAGTGCTTCAAAAATAATGCAAACTATCACTCGCTGTGGGTAGGTTGCTGGGTGTCTGCTTCATCAGGGTAATTAGCCATGTATATGCACTTGTCTGTGAGAAATGCAAGCTGTGAATCACCGTATCTTGAAGAAAAGTTTAAGGGCAAGGTAGTAAGAAAAAATTTCATAGTAATTGCTGCAGCATTTGCTCTGTTATGTGGCAGTAAGGTAATTCTGAAATACAAATGCGTTGGGGGTTGGGGGAATGAGTGATCTTGCTTCTCAATAAATATAGTGTATCTTCTCTGAAAGAACACCATTAAGAGGCTTGGTTCAGTGGTTGCGGGTGAATATTTCAGTTATTCAGCATAATTTGGTCTTAATAGGAAACACTAATAAGCCAGAAATAAGATCAGTGGGTTGCATTTGGTGCCCTTCATAAGGAATAAGAACGTATTATGCATATCCAGTGAGGATCTAAAGACAACCTTTATTTTACATAGGTAAAACAAAATATTGCAATTTTTATTTTATAGGTAAGAAATAAGCCATAATAAAATTATGGTTAATTTACTCAGCCAAATGTGTTCTAGTGACAGTTTTGCTGTTCAGAATCTTTTTCTTTAAAACCATAGCTGTTGTTTCCTTCTGGTCATGATTTCATTGCAGAGATAAGTAATTTCTGTGCTTTCACCTGTATGACTTTTTTTTCTTCAGATAGTTGAACCACATTCTTTTCCATAATCAGAAGGGAAAAAAATCTTGAAAACTTACCTAATTTGTAGCGGAGAACAAGTCAGGTGTCATTTCTGTTATGGAAAGAGTATACATAAACATGTGCTTGTTTGCATATTTCACTAAATGTACTCATTTTTCATTTGACAGGATTTGTATTTAGTGAGTCTGAATCAACTGCATTGGAACAATTTGAAGGTGGCCCTTGTGCAGTGATTGCACCAGTGCAGGTAAAATGTTTTTATGTAGAAACGGTTAAAAATTAGTAAGCCCAAAATCTATTCTTTACATATGTATAACTAAAAAAAATATTAAAAGAATTGCAGATCAGTTGTATTTGGATTTCATAATACGGTGTGGAGGAGACAGAGAACTCAACAGAAAGGCAGAGATGGTCTGATTTTGAACTATAATTTTACAACAGTGGATTTGTTTGAGGAAATGGTGCAGGTTGATCCAAGCAGAGGTTAGCTTGGAAGTGGGTAGTGCAGGGTAAAGGAGAGAAGTAAAGGATCAGATATAAATGTAATCCTAATCCTTTCTCATCTGTCAAATTTCCTGTTCTTGAGAAGGGTAATATATATGTCACAATGGCTGCTTTAGCAAACTATATTGGAAGGATTTGAGGTAATTAGTTTTTGAACCTGTCAAGGTTTGCTGTGTGAGAAAAGGAGGAATGTTAGAAGAATAATTGAAGCATGTCAGGTGCATGTATTTTTATTCTGGATACATGTTTAGAATTTCACTTGTGCTTCAACCAACTGTGATTGTGATATTTTTTTTTGTTTGTTTTCTTTCTCCACTTGTAAGTTTCTAGGGCAGTTCTGGCTCCTGTATAGAGTATATGATCTGTAGGCTGGGTCTGTTCTGCTAGAGCAGTTTGTCTAATCCGTGACTGCGCTTCATTCTCTCAGGAGCACCCTGTAGAATCAGGCAGATACCGAGTCATGGGCCAGATTACTCTTTTGGTAACCTGCTTTTGACTCATTCTTACACACAGATCAAATTCTGCAGATATGTCTAGGTCTGAGTTGAGGCCTTGCCCACTGATAGTGGAAATCAAAGTCATATAGCAGAGTTAATTTGATCATGAGCTGGAAGGTATCTTGGTCAGACAGCTCACATTGTGGAACATCTCTGGTGTATATAGCGTCATAGTCCTCTGTTCTGGTTACTTCATGATGTTATAAACACTGGTCCCACCAAAAGACTTGTACCACAGGATGAAGCACCACTTGTGTAGGTTGTAAACAGTCAATAGAAAAATATTGTATTATGAATTGCACTCTGTAACATGGCTGTGTCTAGTTCTGTGATCTTAAAAACAGATGTGCAGTGTCTCTGATGTTAGAATTACAAGTCTTTAATTTGGAGGAGTGGAGGGAGTAAAGAATAGGACCAGTTGGCTCCTTAAAGGCAGTGCCAAGTCTTTCCTGTATCAAATGTTTTTATAGGCAATGGATTTGCAGATTTATATGTAGCTAAACTGCCTTGAAATTAAGTAGTTAAAGCATGTTTAAAAGTGAGACAAATTTGAGGTAGAGGTGGAGGAAGTGATCAAAGAGATCTTGTAGTTCCTACTGCTGCTGTGGATTACTAAAAAAGATGTGCAAAAGGTCTGTGATGGGAGAACAGGGTGAGTCTGTAAGGGAAGAAGTGAAAGTTG
The DNA here is from genome assembly GCA_024733675.1 of Psilopsiagon aymara. Classification (NCBI taxonomy): domain Eukaryota; kingdom Metazoa; phylum Chordata; class Aves; order Psittaciformes; family Psittacidae; genus Psilopsiagon; species Psilopsiagon aymara. Next base: position 2,196 of record JANRGW010007014.1, on the reverse strand, counting down.
AAGCATCTATTTTCAGGGTGCTGCAAGTACCTGAAACAGCATCTTGACAGAGTAATTACAAAGACCAAAAGTCTACTTCCCAAAGTTTTTTCTTTCATTGTTCCTTCTCTTTGAGTCTGTTCTAATTACATTAGTGTTGATGGAAAACAAAGCAGAGATATGCCTATGCATAGTTTTTCATTATTCTGATATGTGAAATAGGAGTTGCAGTGGTTAAAAGAGATAGGCTTTTTACTCCATTAATGCAGTCCTTTGAGTCCAGAGATGTTTATGTAGATATGCACTCTGGGTATTTGAAGCATACTTGAGATTTAAAATCAGTTAAGTATGAGGCCACCTTTGCAGTTAGTTTGAATGGGAAAAATCAATAAACAGTGCAGGCTCAAGATCTACTAAATGATGAGCAGCTTGAAACCCTTCTAATAACATAAATAAATGCTTTGTGACACCATGTAAAAGTTGGTATGTCTTGTATTTTAATAATATTTTATGTTTTGATAACAAAGGCATTCCTTTTGAAGAGGCTTTTTACCAGTGAGAAGTCTAATTGGCGAGACTGTCCAGGTACGGAGACATCTTCTTTTTCTCCTTATTTTTTCCATTTGAATTATTTGTAAAGCGTGTCCAAGTACAAAGACTTAAAAATATTGTGTGTTTTAAACTGTGCTCATGCCATTTTGAGTCATACAGTATGTATACATGTCTCTAAACTCGCATTTGTGAGGTCTGTGCCTGTCCATAGTACTTCTGTGCTTTATAAATATTTAATTGAAATCTATTATTAGGAAAGGAAATGGATTAGAAATCATATTAAACCACATTTTTCTAAAGACAGCTTTATAATTATTTGGTCCAGTATAGTCCAACAGCAATTAACGTTAATAATTAATAAGATAAAAGTAATCAACTCAATTATTTAGATAACAATGTATTAAAAAAGATACTAGTGGCTTATATAGCGTACTGGTTAGCAGCAACTGAACTCATGTAGGTTTCTGATCTTTCAGAAGAGGACCAGAAGAACCTTCTCTGTCATACGTTATGTGACATTTTGGAAATGGCTTGCTCTGATAATTCAGAGTCGTACTCTCTGGCAACATGGATAAGAGGAAAAACAACTGAAGAAACTGCTAGCATTTCTGAAAGTCCTGCAGAATCTAGTCGTCAAGAGGAACAGCCTTGTAAGATGTATTTCTATACTAAATTACCCATCACTTACTGAAGTATTACCTTTTTTGGGGGGGGGCACTGCTTAATGTTATTACACAGAGGGTTTTTTTTCATTTGTTATGCCGTTAGCAACAGATGGTTTTTTGTCTGTTATAATCAGAGGCATTGATCCTTCTTGTTGAAAGGAATGTGCTGTCTATAACTGGAGTTCTAACACGTTTCTTTTGAATTTGAGCAATTTCCATTATTTTTCAATTTTATTTTGTTATTTATTGGGACCTGGTGTGTCTTTAATTTGAAAAAATCTATATGCTTCCTAACACTGGAGGAATATTTTGATGTGTCACTTGTTGCTTTATTTCAGAAGAGCTTTTGTAGGAATTCTGCAGTGCTTGATCTGCTATAAAATATTCTGGATCCCCTGTTACGGAACAGTAGTCTTTTTTCCTTTGATTATATGCAGTACTAAAACAGCTTAATCAAATCTAGTAGATTAAAGAGGGTTTTGTTTTGGTTTTTTTTGAGTTAGGATTTTTTGGTTACCTGTTTTTTGGAAATGTCTTGTTTCCTTCATATCCAGCTTGATATTTTGTGTAACTGCAATAACTGTCATAACTATTGTTTCCCATACAGTTTGAAGAAGATTCTGTTCAGTTGTTCCATCCAAGGCATTAAATGGGGGTTTGGGTTGATGGCAAATTGAATATGAGTTAACAAGTGTGCCCCGGCAGTCAGAAGGGCCAACTGTGTCCTGGGGTGCATCAAGCACAGCACAGCTATCTGGTCAAGGAAGGTAATTGTCCCACTCTACACTGCAATGGCGAGGCCCCACATTGAGTACTGTGTGCAGTTTTGGACACCTAAATACAAAAAGGACATTAAGCTACTACAGTGTGTCCAGAGGAGTGTGACCAAGATGGTGAAAGGTCTTGAGGGCAGGACTTACGAGGAGCAGCTGAGGTCACTTGTTTTGTTTAGCATGGAGAAAAGAGGGCTGAGGGATGACCTCATCATGGTACACAACTT